>QUSF01000042.1:0-70565 GCA_003676055.1 Chloebia gouldiae
GCCGCGCCCCAAAACCCGAAATTCCCCTCGGACACCCCAAAAATTCCCGGTCACGCCCTCAGGACCCCCAGAATTCCCCTCTCCGAGCTCCCGGCCACGCCCACTGGGTTCTGACCGCGCCCTCAAACCCAAATGGCCCCAAAATCCACCCAAAAATCCCCCAAGTCCCCCAAAATGGCCCTAAAATTCCCTTCAGGCGTGCCGGGCCTGCTCCCAGAGGCCAAAATTCCCCAGAACGCCCCAAAATCCCCCCATGGGGGGCGCTGGCCATGCCCCCAGAGCCCCCAAACCGCCTCCGATTCCCCTCAGGGGATCTGACCACGCCCCCAATTTCCATAAAGGGGCACAAGTCCCGCCTCTAATTTCCATATCGAGCTGTTGTCCCCGCCCCCATTTCCATATAGGGACACAAGCCGTGCCCCCCAATTTCCATATTGGGGCACAAGCCCCGCCTCTAATTTCCATATCGGCTCTTGCCCCTGCCCGTATTTCCATATAGGGACATAAGCCACGCATGCAATTTCCATATTGCGGCACAAGCCCCACCACTAATTTCCATACTGGCTCTTGGCCCCGCCCCCATTTCCATATAGGGACATAAGCTGCGCCCCCCAATTTCCATATTGGGGCACAAGCCCCGCCTCTAATTTCCATATCGGGCTGTTGGCCTGGCCCCTATTTACATATAGGGACATAAGCCGTGCCCCCAATTTCCATATTGGGGCACATCCCCCGCCTCTTAATTTCCATATCGGGGTGTTGGCCCCGCCCGTGTTTCCATATAGGGACACAAGTCACGCCCCCAATTTCCATATTGGGGCACAAGCCCCGTCTCTAATCTTCATATCGGGCTGTTGGCCCTGCCCCCATTCCCATATAGGGACATAAGCCGAGCCCCCCAATTTCCATATTGGGGCACAAGCCCCGCCCCCCAGTTTCCATATTGGGGCTCTTGCCCCGCCCCTATTCCCGTATAGGGACATAACCCGTGCCCCCAATTTCCATATTGGGGTACAAGCCCCGCCCCCATTTCCACCCTAGAGGGACGCTGGCCCCGCCTCCAGTTTCCGTTTCAGCCACTTGGCCCCGCCTCCAGCCCGTGGAATTCCCCATTTTGGGGGATTTGGGCCCAATTCCAGGGGGATTTTTGGGATTGGGGGGTCCGGGATTTTTTGGGGGGGTGTTCCCCAAAATTTTGGGGTGCTCAGGACCCCCCAAATTCCATCAAAATTTGGGAATTGAACACAACTATGAGACAAAAATCCCGATTTGGGGGCATTTTCCTCGAATTTAATGGGGATGCCGCCCCAAAATTCCCCCGGGGGCTCCAGCCGCGCCCCAAAACCCGAAATTCCCCTCGGACACCCCAAAAATTCCCGGTCACGCCCTCAGGACCCCCAAAATTCCCCTCTCCAAGCTCCCGGCCATGCCCACTGGGTTCTGACCGCGCCCTCAAACCCAAATGGCTCCAAAATCCACCCAAAAATCCCCCAAGTCCCCCAAAATGGCCCTAAAATTCCCTTCAGGGGCGCCGGCCCCACTCCCAGAGGCCAAAATTCCCCAAAACTCCCCAAAATCCCTCCCAATCGGGGGCTCTGGCCACGCCCACGGGCCTCTGGCCACGCCCCCAAAGCCCCCAAACCGCCTCCGATTCCCCTCAGGGGATCTGACCACGCCCCCAATTTCCATAAAGGGGCACAAGCCCCGCCTCTAATTTCCATATCGGGCTGTTGTCCCCGCCCCCATTTCCATATAGGGACACAAGCCGCGCCCCCCAATTTCCATATTGGGGCACAATCCTAGTATCCAAAATTATAAGGGTATTATTTCATCTAGTATGCTTTATTTTCCTCCTACAGAGAGCATTTTTATTTCTTTACAGTGTCTCAATCTGATGAAGAAATAAGTGTATGATTCTTAAAAAGAAAAGAAAAAATAGGGATATTTATTTGTTCTGTGCCATCTTAAGTGCATTATTCTTGTGCCTATGCTGCTGCTGACAGTATTCAGCTTGGCGAGTTTTCACTGCCCCTCTGGGCTGCTTATGTGGATTCGTTCATGTCTATATTGCTGCAAGCACTCTAGAGAGAAGTACTATATCCACATTGCATTGCACTTGAAGGGATAACTCTCTCTGTTCCACATGAAAAAGAGCTTTGTGCCTTCTCATGGAAGCACTTTACCAGTTCGATTGGAACTTGCTCACTGCTCATTAGCTCCCTGTGCAGCATGTGAGTGCTCCAGTAGCCTCCACACAGGGCTGCATCCAGGCCGTCTGTATCTGCTGCCTGAGCAAAGCCAGGCTCCCTGCTGCATCATCTGTTGCTCTGCAGGCTGCTAGCAACTCTGATCCTTTGACCACAGCTGCATTTTGCCAGCCTGGTTTGGCATTTTTGCAGGCCATTGGCAGAATTCTCACTGTCTGCTATAGTATCTACCAAGTTGCTTACAAGTCATATGAAGAAGACATCCAGGAGTCACAGCTAAAAATGCAGTGTGCCAGCCATGGTCAGTAGCATGAGTTTGGTGGGCTGCCTGGGCTGCTGGGGCCATCAGCTTTCCCACAGTGTGGGGAGGTTTGGGAGCTAGACAACCAGTATCCACTGCTCTGGAGATGGGATAGGATGGAAGAGCTGAGGATCACACTGAGCTCCTTTGGAGGACCTGTCAGCTCCACATGCATTCATTCCAGTCAGAGAGTTCATGGTAGCTACCGACTCTCCTTGGGACAGCCCTTGCTCATTGTATTGTGACCAGAGGTTATGCCCCATCCCAAAACTCTCCTCTTTCCCCCTTGGATGCGGGGCAGTGTCTGCTGGCCTCAGCAGGTGAGCCTGTGGGCTATGGCCTCTCCCACCCTGAGCACAGGTAGGGATGACTTTCAGGACATCTGCTGGGTTTGGCTTTCTTGTAGATACATTCGTCTGCCTACATCTTTTTTACTTGTCCCTAGACCTGGAGTAACAACAGTGAAACAACAGTGTCACCTTTATCTATTCTCATATTCCTTTAGGTGGCATAACTCACAGTCTCAAGTTCCAGTCAGGTCAAGCAGGGTTTGGCTTGGGTGGTCACAGCTTCTTTATACAGTTTTGCCATAATGGGCAAAACTCCCTCATACAATGGTTAAGGCCCTAACCACAACATTTCAGTCTCTGACAGCCCCAAAGTGCCCATACCCCCTGTGAGGCTTTAGACACAGTCCCACATAACAGCCTGAGCCCCACACTGCCGAGCCCTGGCTTTGGAGGGTCGCCTGTTTGGGTCATGAGGAACTGGCCAGAAGGATGCAGCTGTGGTCACTGGCTCCACATCTGGGTGGAGGCTGAGGACGAAGGGTGTCCCTCAGAGCTCTGCCTTGGCACCATGGCTCTTTAATTGCTTCCCCAATGACACAGAGAGTGGATGGGGCTTGCCCTCAGCACGGGTTTGCATGGAACAGGAAACTGAGTGGGCAGAGGCTGAGGAGAAGGACTTCGGGGTGCTGATGGATGAGGAATCTGGCATGTGCAAACATCCAGCTGCTCACAAGGTGGCAAATGCTGAGGCAAGGCTGGACATCAAGATCTCCTGAACAGGAAAAACTTATGGCTGCATCTGACACAACCTGTGAGAGTGATACTGCTTTTCCTTACAGACCAGTTGCTGTGGCATTTAGCCTTTCAGCTTTTGCATATCCAGCCTGAAACCGGACAGTTGCCATAGTTCAGCATGCAGCAGAGAAGACAGATAAACATAAAAGTACTCCATTTTTGGTTATGTGCCTACAGGAGCCTGCTCACTCACTGGCACAGCAGAAAGCCATACAGGGGGTCTACCCAGTCCTCACAAAGCATTTAACACAACATTTTACATTACTTCACAAAAAATGTACCATTTGTATTTTGGAAATCAAAGAGCACATAAAGAAAAAATCCTGATTATCACACACGATGCATCCTTTACTTCATTTGCAGACCATTCAGGCTGATTGCTCATTGTAAGAATATGGGGAATATGAGACCATCTGCTTCATAAATTACCTGACTATTCATTATAAATAAAATAATAAATAGCAAGAAAGGTGATAAATTGAACACACAGATACACAAATCTGACAGGTAGGTGATAATTGAGAATATAACAAAAACCAGAACTGCTTAGACAGTGATTGATCACTGAAAAACTGCTCAGGCATAGCCTTGAAGTGGGTCAAGCTGAACCATTAGCAGATAAGCATGTGGAAACAAGGCTGAGTATTATGGGATGCTTGAATCCCCGTGGACTTTACAAAAGTCATTATGGAAAACCTAAAGGAAGGGCCAACGGCTGAGAAATGATGTTCAGGGTGGATCTAAGAAGAATAAGCTTGAGAAAATAGGGAAAAGGTAGAAAAATATGCTGTTTAAACAGTCTGCTGGTCAGTTAGCTTGTCTGAGCCCTATTCCTGATCACCCCAATTTAGCCAATATTCCTACTAAATCGTTTTTCTTAACAAATTTCCTTGTATAAACCCACTGTCTACCCTGTTTGTGAGTCCTATAGGGTATATATGTCAGTGTCTGGAGACTCTCATGCAAAAGAGTTCTTGGATGTCTGCAATTGCAGAAAGAAATATAGAAACCTCTATTATCATTCCTTCAACTCCTCATGCAGCTTCCATGCATGGCTGGATGTTATGTAATGTCTCAAAATACAATTTTATTCTGATGTGCTTCTTATATGGGGTAGAACTCCCTGGAGCAATGGTGTGAGGGCAAATGATCTGGCTGGCACAGACTGAGAGGACTGTGCCAAGTACAATAGGATAGACTTGAGCAGTCTCAACCCTATCACCTGTATGGTGGGTGTTCTGAAAATCCTTTCCCCACTACTATCCCAAGTCTGGACCCTGAAGGAGCAGCTCAGTTCACTCCAAAGAAGGACTCAGAAGAAATCTAATCATGTGGATACCTTGGAGCCATTCTTTTGCATTTGCTTCCAGGCAGTAGTTCTTTTTTTTTGCAATTGAAGGATGCCAGCAATTTATTGAAATGCCATTTAAAAACAAGTGCTAAATATTAGAAATAGTAAATTATTCCCTTTTGATGATGTACAGGTTATTTACAAAGACAACTGCAGTAATAAATCAGAATAATGCTGCATGACATTGACACATATTTCACCACATTTGTAATAACTGCCATGAACAGGCCTGTTGAGGTAAGTGGTGAATGCACCTTGGCATTTCCAGCTTCAAAAGCCACAGTGAAGGATTTATAACGCCTGCAACTTTCGAATACTGCTCTGGATGGAGATAAAGAATAGTTTAAATGACATCAAGATGGAAGTATTCTGTAAAGATAAATAAAGTTATTAACCCAGTCTTTTCAGAGGCTGCAGCAGTCAAAGAATGATCCTTTCATACAGTCTCTACTAGCACGCTATGACTCAGAGCAGCTGTTAAAAACATAACCAAGGACATAATCTGCACTTCAGAAGTCTCCCTGAGAACAACTATCACAAAATGTTACAGCTTAAACTAGCTCAGTGCTATTTCTCTCAGCTTATTTCAGAGCCATAAATACAGGCCTCTGCAAAAAAAATTAATTTCTTAATGTTTATGCCAAAAAAGTGTGCTAAATTCTATAAATAATCACTTGAATGTAAAGATTTTATTTTTTAAATGGCATTACTGAGCTTAAAAGTGCAAACTGTGTGAAGAGATGTTTTCTTTAACAGCATTATTGTGGTGTTGCTTGTCATCCACTTATTTTTTCTAGAATATGTATTACTATTTTAAGGAAATGTGATGGTCAGCTATTCCTTCAGAAGATACTCCTTGATCTTTAAAGGCCTGCTAACATGTTACCATTTCCAAATGTGTGTGGTAGAAATTTGAAGTGTCTTGCAGGATGGGGTAAAAGATTGGTCAGATCTTTGAGGGGAGCTCCAGAAAGAAACGCTGAACAGGAAATCTCCTTGTTTGTCTCTCTGCACACAATGTATTTCATCCAGCCATATCATAAAAAGAAGTCATTAAAAAGAAGTCTCTAGAATATCTAGAATCATGCTGGTCTTCTCAACATAACATTTCACACCAAGACTTTAGGAGAGTCAACTTCATGATGAGTAAGAAATCAAATAAGGAAGTCAAGCCCGCAAGGCACAGCCATGATCCAGGTCAGATCCAGACACAGTAACCAGAATATTCTTCAGGATTTCTTCCATCACAGAGGCTGTAGATTACTTTTTCTCCTAAACATGGACAATTCGTATTCTAAAGACCATTACTTTCTGTTTTATAAAATGATTTTAATTTTGTTGGAAGATGGATATTTGATGATACTTGGAACGATGATCTCTCTGTGCAGAAGCAGTGGCTGTACTCTCAGCAGCACTGCATGCAAAACATGCTTCCCTGGAAGGTACCAGCACCCTAAGAAAATGCCTGTCACCATAATCTCCTCTCATAGTGCGTTTTGTCTGTCTTTTGTTGATAATAGCTCCTCGTTGTTTTCCTGGCTCGAGTTCAAAGCAGTGATCTAGAAATGAAAGACTGTTGTCTCTTATCAGACCTAGGAGACATTCCAGCTTCTATCTCGGAAAGGATGCTGTTTAATAGCAATCACTTAATTTTGTAGATTTCTATAAACAACCTTAATTATGTCATTAGAATTCTCAAGGCTAAAAGGTAGCATTCCCTGTTCAAATTGTCACATTAAACACGCATGGTCTATTCCAACTAATTGAATTAATTTCCTGTTACAACAGCAAAAAAAAAAAAAAAAAGTATTTTAGACCTGAGTTTACCTGTGCTGCTACTATTTTTACTCTGTATTTCAGAATTGAATGGACTCACACATTTTTTCTGACTGGACATTCTCTTCTCCCTTGACAAACAGTAAATTTGATAAAAATATTTTCTCCTGTCATGTCCTAATTTTTTAGTAACTTTCAGCCAAGTTCATGGCATATTTTTAGAAGGGAATTATGCTGGAAGAGCAGAATAAAGAATTTCTTTCAAATATCTTACCTAAATTAACTTTCTTTCAATTTCAAACCATTCCCCTTTGCCCTATGACTGTGTGTCCTTGTGAAAAATCTCTCTTCAGCTTTCTTGTAGGTTCCCATTAGGTACTGGAAAATGCAGTAAGGTCTGCCTGGGGCCTTGTCCTCCCCAGCTGTCTCAGCCCATGTTCATACAAGAGGTGGTCCAGCCCTCTGATCATCTCTGGACTCTCTAACAGGTCCATGTCCTTCTTAATTGTCTTAGTCTATTCACCAGTAATACTCTTGAAATTCATTATGTTGCTTGCACAATGAAGTAGAATTATTCATCAAGGTGTGAGGACTAAAGCCATAATATTGCAAATTCATAAAGTTTCTGACTCTACCAGTTAATTTCTTAAAGTGGTCTTCAAATACAATGTTGACTACCTTATAGTTAGGCTGTACAAAATAACAATTTTTTTGGCAAACTAATTCAAACTTAGAAATAAATTTTCTGTAGAATAGAGCAGTCAAATGCATAAAAAAGCAGCAATTCACCAGTAGATGGTTTGAATTTAAAGTTAATTTTAATTTTTGTGTGTGGCTTGTATTTCAGGAAAATAAAATTGCAAGTTTTTTCCCATTCCTCAGAGCTTTCTTAAAACATAAATGGTATTTTATATGTATAGTTTTAAATTAGACTCATTGTGAAGCTATACTGCTAGATCCAAGAGCAAAACTAAGTTATATATATAAAATAATAATAAATTGCATTGAACCTCTTGAGCCCAGCCAATTAATTTTTGTAGCAAAATAAATCACAGTTTAATAACTTTGAAGTTATTAAATTTACATCAGTGAACAACATTCACATTTGTTGTCAGTCCCACAAGATCTAGATACACATAGCCCCAGTTGGCTGTGAAAAGAATAATTTATTTCACATTTTCAAAAACTTTACTGGAGAGCATTAAATTAATAGCATTCATATTGTGCTAGGATATCTGAAGGTCCAAGACAACACCTTTAGTCCACAAGTTATTTCCACTGCACTTAGGGTCTGATATAGCTAAATGAGTGCTAATTTGGAGAACCCCATGCAGCCACAATCAGACTTTGTCATTGCATTATCAGATTTGCTTTTTTTTCCACTACACTACAGAGCATTACTACTTGCAATGTCAATCTCTTTCAGTCTCTAGACTGTAATTGACAGATCTTGATGTCTGTAATACCTTTCCAAGAAAAACCATCTATCAATCTGCTTCTGCTTCTGGCCAAGACTGAAAACTGGTGGTGTTAAACTCTTGTGTGCAGGGTTCAGAAATAAAAAGCTGGCACATTGCTAATTACTTACTGATGCTGACAGTCTTGGCACTGCTTGAGTTGCCTGAGTCAGTTCTCCTGGATTATTTATTCAGCTTCCTCTGCTGACTTAAGTTATATGCCTTTTGGGCCAGACATTGTCATTCCATATATGGCTTCCTGGCCTCCAATCCACAGTTTTCAGTATCAATACATGTTATCAGTTCTATATGTAATCATACCTTACAGCATTTTAAATTGATCCCTCAAAGGGAGAAGTACAGGTCCTGAATCACCTGATCTGACTTTGAATTTAGGCCTGTTGCCTAAATCTGGGATTTAGGATAGATGACTCCAGAGGCCCTTTTCAATTTAAATTATGCTATGATCCTGTCATCTAGGGTATTCTCAATTTTACATTTACTTGCTCATAACTATTGTTCTGTAAATTAAATTAATTGCTGATAATAACCCAGTTTATTCATATCCCAACACCATAGTGACTGAAAAGTGTTGCTAAATGTGCATTACATCTCCATTAAATAAAAGGTGTGCTACTACCTTGGTGTAAATGTAAAATACTAGGAAAAGTATCTCACCTTCCAGTAAAACAAACTAATAAACAAATATGTACCAGTTTCATTTCTCTGTGCGTATTGCTAAAACCGTATCTGAAGTTTGGAGAATGAAGCAAGATCTCTTTCACAGAAAGAATGTCATAGATAGAGTTGAAATAACACTTCAATTTTCTTTTATACGGAATGAAGACATTTTACTTTTTCACTAGCAGGCCCTGACATTAGCAACAGAGGCTGGTGAACATTGTAAAATCTGACAGTAATTTCTTCCTGAATTTCTGAGTGTATTCACTTCTGCTTTGTTAGTATATTGCCTTTCACACATGGTTTCTATAAGCTTTTGTGGTGCTGTGCATAACATATGAGACCCCTTGGAGACATAACAATGAAATTACAGCCAGCACTACTTGAAGTACTTAACTTTATTTTAATCAATGTGAGTGCTTAAAAAGAGCCAGTTTCACAATCATGTATCAATATTGTTTTAGATATTTTAAATTAATCTTAAATTTTACTTATTGTCCAGAGAAAATGTTTCACAATTGCTGCATAAAGTTGTCATGTGCTTCCATGTGTTCAAAATAGACACTAAAACTTTCAAAGATTGACCACCTGCAAATACTCTCCAAGTAGACTTATTATGTTTGTTGAATGCATTCAAAGATATAATAACTATTCATGTATATTTTGTAAATGGGTGGTGTGGTTTAACTCTAGCTGGCAACTCAGCTCCACAGAGCTGCTCATTCACTACCCTCTGATGGGGGAGAGAGTCAGAAAAGTACAAGTAAGAAAAAACATGGTTTGAGATAAAAACAGTTTTACAGGGAAAGAAAAAGATGCACACTCAAGCAAAGCTGAACAAAAATTCCCACTTCCCACAGGCAGAAAAGATTCAGCTACCCCCAAGACAACTTGGCTCTATCATGGGCAATGGTTACTTAAGAAGAAAAACATCATCTCTCCAAATATCCCCCACCCCCTTTCTCCTTCTTCCCCCCACTTTATATACTGAGAATGATGACATAAAGTATCGAATGCCTCTTTGGCTAGTGGGGGTCAACTTTCATCATGGCACTGTGGAAAATTTAGGACGAAGCATTTGTTACAGATTAATCTGCCAATTAATAACTAAAAACAGATGTAATTTCTAAACCAATCAGACTTTTCATCATGTACAGAGATTGCTTTTTCTATGATTTGGCAAAAGTAATTTGAATAATTTTGTGATTATTTTCAAAGAATCATAGAATATCTTGTGTTAGAGGAGATCCACAAGTCCACAGTCCAACTGCTGGTCCTGCACAGGACACCCCACCTGTCACACCATGTCCAAACACTTCTTGAACTCTGTCAGGCTTGGTGCTGTGATCACTTCCCTGGGGAGCCTGTTCAGTGCCCAACCACCCTCTGGGTGAAAAACCTTTGTCTAATATCCAACCTAAACCTTCCCTGACACACCTTCAGGCCATTCCCATGGGTCCTGTCACTGGTCACCACAGAGAAGATGTCAGTGCCTGTCCCTCCTCCTCCTCTCACAAGGAAGCTGTAGACTTCAGTGAGGTCTCTCTCTCCTCAGTCCCTTCTTATCCAGGCTGGGAAAACCAAGTGACCTCAGCTGCTTCTCATATGGCTTCCCCTCCCAGCCATTTTATTTATTTTTCATTAATACAGTCTTTTTACAGCTGAGATCACAAACTGACAGAGAAGCAGAAAGATTTTCAGAGTTGTGTGGAACTTTTGTGAAAGTCTTGTGCACTGTATCATTTGGACAACAGAATCTTGATCTACTATGTGAGTGCTAAACCTGAAGTCTCCTAGGTGTGTTCTCCAGGGAAATCCACTGTCCACAGAATGCAGGGAAGAAGTAGCAGTTTCACAAACCTAGAGTTATTCCTGATTCAGTAAGCTGCCCTCCTCCCCCGATTTACCTTAGTAATTTGTTTCTAACATAGGCTGCAAAAGATAAATCTGTATTTCCATTAAGAAACCAGAAAATTTTATTTATCTGTACATATTTTTTTTAATTCAGTGATTACACACATTTTTTTTGTTTGCAACTAAGGTGTCAAAAAATAGGAAAACAACTCTGAAGGAGATTCTAATTTCTGCCAAGATAAAAGGATGTAATTTTTAAAATTATGAATAAGGAGGTAATTTTTAAAAGACTTCCCGGGTTCACATTAATTTGTGGACACATCATACTAAATACAGTGTGTGCTTGAAACTTCACATATGGTCTAGTAATATTATAACCTAAAAAGCTTTTAATTCCTCAGCTAATTGTTGTGTGTTTGTTTGTATTGGTTTTATCTTTATTTGACAGTCATACAGATGATTTTAGTTAGACATAAGTTAGAAAAGACCCTGGCTTTATAAAAATAGTAAAGCAAAGCTTTGATACTGAATATAGGATTTACATTTGACATAGCATCTGTATTTGACTAATTAAGGAATTTGGTCATCCCTCTTGTGAAAAGCTGAGTTGGGGGTACTGTAGAGTATTTTCCTTTGTTGTGGTACCACAACTGAGTTTCAGAAGAAAGAGGGAAAACAGTGATTCATAGCAGAGGAGATCTGGCAGAAGACTATCTGGTTTGATATTAGAGATTTTGGAGAGGGTTAAATAACATAGTGGTTGAAGGTTAATGCAATGTAAGTATAGATTAAACATGTGAATAAATTAAAATTAAGGTGAGGCTGTTAGAGTGTTGCTTCCTGGACCTATATCCATGAAGCAAGCAGAGCTTGCCTTTCATCCTGTACTACAGTTCTATCATTGTTTCATAAAATGAACTACTTTCATTGCTGAAATAAAAAAAAAAAATCAGATTCTGCCTGCTTTTGTGCAAGTACCTTCCCCCTACATTAATATTAATCGCTTTTTGGGCAAAACCTGATGAACCATATAAATCCAAAAATAAGCTATTATAAGAAACCAAACTCCATTAAACCACACTATCATAAAGCTGCCCTGCACTTTCTGTGTCAGAAGCTGTCTTTATTATAATGTGTTAGAAATAATCAGTTATTTTCCTTAGTTTTAGAGTCAACTGTTAACATCACTTTTCTATCAGTGTTGCTTTGCTAAAAACAATGAAACAACAGAGATACCATTTTAAGTATCCTCCATACTGAATATCAATATTTCAGCACCATATTTCAAATAAGGATGTAATTTAAAAAAAACAACCTATCATATTTCAATTTAGCAGACTTTTTCTCATTGAAATATTTTGGCAGCAATTGCTGATGTTTATACAGCCTTACCCAGAAATTACCTCCTCTGGGTAGACTGCTACACATCATAGTTAATTCCTGACATCAGAAAAAGTTCAGATTTTAATGCTTCTATAATCAATTTCAAATTTTTTCTATAACCAAGGATTGCTTTCTCATCTCAATATGCAGAGCAGTCAGGCTCTACATATTGAGACCATATCTTCTTCTACATAAATAAGAATAATCATCTAAGCTTTCTAAAGGATTTTTCTGGTTTTAAGTAATAAATTTCAAAGTACCTGTGAGAGGAACATGAAATATAATGGGATTTTTTTTTTTTTTTTACCACTAGGTAGGTATAAGTAGTACTCCACAGGTCAGTAGATAAAGGTATGTGTATCCAGGTGAGAACATAGAGTACAGAAAAGAAGCACATTTGATTCTTGGCTGTGTCTCTAGGGAGAATCACCAGATCCTCTGGGTAGATCAATAAATACCGACAAGCATAACTAAGGATCCCACGATGTAAACATTTGAACCTGGAAGCTGAAGCAGGGTTGAGGCTGCCGTTCTTCAGTTCAGGGGGGGATGAACCCACGGTGTTGACAGCCAGTCACAGATGTAGATGGTGCACCACTGCTTTGACAACACTTTGACCAGTGCTAATCAGCTCTGTCATCTTTCATGTCATTGTGAAGACTGTGATAAAGCACTGAAAACACCCACTATGTCTCTATCGGGATATATCCTGAACTTTTAAAAATCCGAATGGACAAAAAGGGGAAAAAAGGGGGGAAATAAAATAAGTTCAGAACAAGAATCAAGTTAAAGATTCCTCCATGATTTAAAAAAAATAAAGATTGATTTTCAACAACAGATGAATCTTTGAAGAAGAAAGAATCAGCCAAAGTCTGTTCACAGAAAGTGATTTAAAAGAAGAGGAAATATATAGCAGCAACAAAGGGCTGTACAGATATGGTGTCATATGAGAGACAAGCAGAACTTCAGTATATGAGGTTATGATTGTTAAAGTCGTTAAGGCTTATGGAAGGCAAAGCTTAGTGCTCAGAGAGGGCTCAGTCCATGGCTTTTCATTCAGCAAAATGGGGCTCTGTCTTCTGTCCACAAACAGTAAGCAGAAACAGTAACAAAATCCTGCAGAAATTCCCTGATTGCTTTTCTTCACAGTAAGAGTGATCTGTTTTTTCTCTCTGTTTGTGTTCCTTATTTTAAGAAGTTCATTATTAAACAAGGACCTTCCATTTTATTCCATGACTGCTTAATTTCCTTAAAAGCCTGTAGCTGAGGTACTTTGTCAGAAGTCCTTCAGAAATCCATTTTGACTTCCTTTTCCTCCAGTTTGTTTAGCAATTCAAAGAACAGCAATGATTTCTTCAAGTCCAGCTTCACTTTTTAAAAAAAGCTGTGTTTACTTTTGTAAACTGGATAATATTTACCAGCGCTCACCATTTCTTTGCTTTATTAAATTTCCTGCTATTGGGTCCTTAGAGACATCAAATTTACAGATCTCTTTTTCCCAGAGCTGCACTGGAAGCCTCTTTAGAAGCTGATGTCAGACCAAGACAATTTCAAGCAAGAGACAATATGCCAACCTTTATATTTCTACAGTTGGCTCCATTTATTTTTTATAAATCTTGGATAAATGCCATCTAGCATTGGTAATTTTTTTATTGTGCATTTTATACATTTTTTTCTCACCCTATTTTATACTTTTTTTCCATTTTCAGCAAATGATCTGATTATTCACTCAGAAAAAAAAGGGATCAAGCATGGAAATTTTCCTAGATTCTGTCATAGTAAACCTCAGAGAACTGACTTAGTGCCTGTGCAAGATCCTGATGCTTTTGGAGCCTCCTTTCCTGTGTTGTTTTCCAATTAGTTAGAGTTACTTGCAACTAAAATTTCTGCTCCTAATATACTGTGAGAAAAAGTTATCTTTTATTCCTTCTGTTAACTGCTCTTCAAAGACTTTGTACTGTGATTTGGTATAAAGAGGTTATTCCATCAACTTTTAATACAAGGGAAATACCCTAGGAAGCATTTTAAGTTAGAAAATGTACACCAAGTACATCTAAAACTTGATTGGTCAGAATAATTAGAAGGAAAAAAACCTAAAATGTAGTTTCTTTTAAAGGAGGTCTTAATAAGCTTTATGCTGTTATTTAAATAAAATCAGGCTGTGGACACACGACAAGAATGAAAAGGTCCCTGCCAACCTTGCCCACTCCTTCTGTGATTTTGTGAAAAGATATTTATTCAGAAGAAAAGCAAAAAAAAAGCATTTATTTGATAAAACTGCAAAAATTAAAACACCCTGCAAACTGTGTTAAGGAATGTCTTGTGGGGAAAAAAGAAAAGGTGGGCCAATTTAACTGTTATTTAACTGTTTCTGTGATGAATTATAAAGTGGTCAGCAAATGGGAAAAAAATTAATTAATCATTGCAAAAAAAACCCCTCCCACCTAATTATTTTTATTAATATACAAATGCTGAAAGTCTGATTGTGTTTTAGACATCTAATGAATTTGCAGAATATATTCATATCCTACCATTTAATTTCAAATAGTTTAAATCAGCCTGAGAATTTGTCTTCTTTGAATGCCTGACTGCTTAAAGAGCTTAGAAAGAGGTACGGAGAAGAGGAGGAAATAGAAATGAAACAAATAGAAAATAATAAATGTGAGGGGAAAATTCAATTCTGTACATCAGGAAATAAAGAACCTGACGTTATTTTATAATGCCCAACAATAAAATGTTGCTTGTGTATTACTGATGTAAACCAGTTTATTTAATTTTTAGAACAGAGAAAACTCAAAATGACTAAGTCAGGACAGAAAAGCAGGTTTGATAAATCACTGTTCTCCTACTGCTGCTCCCTTAAAGGGCATGCCTTTACTCTTGGGTTTGGTTTCTGTTAACTCAGTGTCTTGCTGGAAAAAACATATTTATGTGTACTCCTCTTCAGCCCTCGTGGAGATGCTACTCATCTCATAGGTGTGCTTGCTCCTGTTCATCCTCTTCTCTTCAGTTCCTGCTCACCAAGTAAGCCTCCCCTTCAGACTTACTCTGAAGTGTTCACCTTTTCTTCTGAAGAACCCCTGATTATTCCAGGGAGACCAAACAATCTTACTCTCCTTCTTCCAGAGATTTGCTTGCCCCGGTTCTTTATCTTAGAAGAACATATGTCATAATGAAGTTAAAAAAAACCCAAAAACCCCCCAAAAACATATTACCCACTATTTTACATAACATTTAGATAAAGGAATTTACTCTTATAAAAAAAAAAAGGCCCTCAGTCACAGCAAGAACACATGGGATAATTATTCAGTGTTTTTGAATAATCTGATATATTTTAAAATAAGTGGACATTTTTATTTCTTAAAGGGATTGTTATAAGGTTTTGTTTGAGTTGTTGAGGTGTTCCCTACAGGCTGTTCTCAATAATATTTTATTTTAATTCTTTAGTTTAATTACTTGATTGCTTTCAGCTTTCTGCAGATGAATTTCTATATCTATATCTATATCATCTATATATATATATCTATATCATCTGTATCTATATCTAATCTATATCTATATAATCTATCTATCTACCTACCTATCTATAAATGTTTAGAGACCTACAGAGATATAGCTTTTACAGTTAAGATTCTACAGTTTAAAGAAAACTGGTAGTATGTAAAACAGAAAACCAGCAGCACTGCAAATAAGGAGAAGAAAAAAATACACAGTATTAAATATTGGTACCCAGAGCAGAAACATGTTATGATTAAAGCCTAGATCCTAACAGGCACTCTAGCTTTGACATTAAGATAAAAATGCTTGGCTTTTAACAAGTGAAAATAACCAGAAATTTGTCTGTTGGTTAATTTACTCCCTATAGAATGTATAATTCATCACTGTCCTACAGAACCAAATCCAAGCTGCAACACAATATCAGCATGGTTGCAGTTAGCCCAAACATAATTTTCCTTCTAAGGCAAAATCCTTTGAGTGTTCTCAAAGTCTCATGTGGACTCTGGTTTTACTTTGGCCAGGCAACAAAAGACTGACCAAGAGAAGGGCAGGCAAAAGCTGCAGTGCAATTCAAGTTTCCTGAAGACTCTGTGGGTGATTAAAACAGTGCAGGCTGCTTTGTCCCACACACATAGCCATAACAAGTGTGAGCTTTTTGCAATTGTTTAGGTTTTACATTTTTGAGAAGAAGCTAAGTGATACAGCACGCTGGAACAGGTAATGGTAGGGGCAAATCCTCCAACACGAGATGATTGATTAGTGCAAGCAAGGAATGAAGTGGGGAAACAGCTGGTCCTTCAGCCTTCCTTTTATGCAAAGACAAAGAACCATTCTGAGGATTTGCAGTCTTAGAAATATTCTGTGTAAGATCTGAACCTTTCCCTCTGCCTTTCCATATAGGAATTAAAACACTAGCTCAGTGTAACAGCCGTAATGTGTCTCTGGGAGGGGGGACCATCTTTGTGCCTCACATTCAAACAGCATTCATTGTATGGTCTGATTCAGCTGAGGCTATCTCACTAAGCAGTGCTGGTCACACCACACCTCTCTGAGACTCCTGCGGATGAATAGACCCAGATTTGTCACAGGCACTTCACACCTGACCTCCCTTCCTCTTTCCAGATGAGACTGGCAATGCTGTTCACCAAAGAGAATACAAATGCACAAAGGAAATAAAGACTATGGAGACAAGAATTATGACCCCCCCCCCCCCGCTTTGAATTCCTTTTTATCTGCTCAATTGTTCTCCCTCATACTAGACTGCTCCTAGAAAAGTCAGCTGAGTTAAGTGGCAGCAGAGTCACAGCTTCATTTCATAAGTGGCTGAGAAGAAAGTGGTATTAGCAGAGACCTCAGAGTTCACTCCTCCCACAGACATCTAGTCTGTCACCTTGAGGAGTGCAACCAAGAAAGTTCCACAGGACTGCTATTCCACAATGAGTATGAATTAACCCATAGGTCTACGATCAGGAGGTAATTTTTGTTGGAAAAGAGTTAAGAGCAATCTCAGGCATAGCTGGACCCTGCAATGCCAACTCCCACCTTCTTCTAAGAAACAGACTCCCTAACATTCTCAGAAGGAGGTTTCATATGCCTACACAGAAAATGCCCTGTCATTCCTTGACCGATGGTGAACAGATTAGCCTTGAGCATGCAGGAGACAGAACTGGAGAGTCACTGAGGCTGGAAAAGACCTCCAAGATCACGGAGTCCAACTGTTAACCCATCACCACCGTGTTCATCACTAAACCATATTCCCAGCTGCAACATCCTCATGCCTTTTGAACACTTTCAGGGAAGGTGATTGCACCACTTCCCTGGGCAGCCTATTCCAATGCCCGACCATCCTCAGAGAAGAGATCAGTGATTACAATGCCATTTTGTGCCACCTGTAGCACACCTCCGTCCTCACAGCCGTGTATTTCAGAGGCAGGCAGAGAAATGATTCTACATCTCTCACCAGCAACAACAGGAAGCCTCACATAAGATAAATACCAATATAAATACAGAGCAAAGATGTACAATTTGCTCTTATTGGAGATGCTAACTCATGAGATACTCAGGAATTCAAATAATATATTTAATTTTTTGTCTCCACCAATTCTGTTTTATCAAACAATGTATCAGTTTTATCAAAACACTCAGTTTTTAGAGATATAGAGCCAGTCTTGGTTCTTTTTCTATCTGTTAGGAGCTGCTGACTATCCTTCATTCTGCCACTGATGCATTTGGATATTTATTTATAAATGCACAGCTGCTGATAGAACAGTTTTAAACAACACACATTAAAATTTCTAGGATATCCTTAAAGTTTTGAAGTGGAATTTTTGATTCCTTCTGTGTTCATCTAAACCTAATTTATAAACTATCTGGGTTATATGTATATTTTTTCACCCAAATGAGGCAAACATCACTTTCTCAAATAATTTCTCAATAGAGTTAATTAATTATTTTTCGTTTCTTAAAATATTACCCAATATTGCCATAATTTTTACAAGCAGGAAATATTTTAGCCTTCATCAATCAAGATTACATTTTATTTTAATAATTTTATATTATTAAAATAAATAATAAAAATATTATTTGAAACAGATATTTGATTTTTAGATACATTTCTACCTCTAATGAAAGTGTTTGCAGTGATGTGCTTATCAGTATTGGTGGAGGATAGCGAGTCCAGATTCTTGTTTTGTTCCTTGGTATATTTAAAAAGACTTAGTTTGTCATATGAAAGCACTGGAAAACAAATGAGAAGTAGCTGGCAAAGACAAGGAAAACTCAGAAGAGCTAGGATTACATGTTCTTATGAGGCATGGTATGTCTTGAGCCAAGGAAGCTTTTGTGACCTACTACCTATGTATTAGTTTACACCTAGTCTTGTATAAATACATGCAGCTAGAAATTCCCTTAACATTGACATCCATTCAAAACACTGGCTAAAGATGGAGCAAACTGCAAGTCACCAAAAACAGAAGATTCACATCAAATATGTTTGAAAATAAGTATCATAATTCTGAGTCCAAGTCTCCACGATATACCAGCAAACAGTATCAAAAATGGTAGTAGTGAACTTTGAATGCTTATAAATTAAAAGGCTTCTTTACATACAAAATGAAAGGCTAAATGCTCTAGATAACACAGGAGGAAATATGATATGCTTATTCTGTTCATTCTTTTAAGAGAAATCAAACTCTTCCTCATTCCTTATTCATCTGAATTTTTGACAGTTTTGTGGGTAAACAACTGATATTAAAGACCTTCTTGAATTTTCTATTGATTTGCAGCATCACTGTTCTTGTCTCGAGTCTTGTCCTTACATTCATACTTAAAACCAGAAAATAATAGAAATATAATTTTGTGTATTTTGAATGCTATCTCTGTTTTGTCACACAGGAACAAACTAGTCAATAAAACTGGGTGGGAAGTAGTTGGATGTAACCCCAGGCAACATATCTGAAAATGTCAGATGAATACATCAGTGTTTCACAGCAATCTCCTGCTGTGAAGGTTTCCTCATGTTTCATTTAAACAGACAGTTTTGTTGGCATATAAAACACTAGGAGTACTCAGAGCTTGAATTTTACTTCGAACAGAAAATCTTTCTGAGGATTAGGGAAGAATTCTCATAAGAGCATCACCAAGAAGCACACAAAATATGTACGTGCGCGTCGCAACAATACATTATATATACATATGCAAAATTATATATTTTTAGTGGTAACTGCACCATAATTTTGAGCCTGATATCTTTTTTGATAGAAGTAGTAACAGAAGCTTTCACTTACCATGTCTTCCAGCCATACTGACATAGATGCAAATCAGATGACTGTGTGCTTAAAAAGATTTTGTTTCTTTATGCAAATACATTGCAATATATTGCCTATTATCCTGCTGTTGACAGAAAATGTCAAAAAGCCATCACAGACATCTTAGAAAACCAGGTGAGTTCATGATTACCTTAAAGCCTCTTCTATTTTTTGTTTTAAATGTACTGGGTTTGCTGGGAGTTAATTTTCTTCACAGCAGCTGGTATGAGGCCATGTTTTGGATTTGTGCTAAAAAACAGCATTGTTAACTCAGGGGAGTTTTAGCAATTGCTGAGCAACCCTTACACAGAGCCGAGGCATTTTCTGCTCCTCACTCCAGCCCCCCAGAGAGAAGAATGAGGGTACACAAGGAGGTGGGAAGGGCTACGGTGGGACAGCTGACCCTGGCTGACCAAGGGGACATTCTATACCATATGGAATCATTCTTAGTATATAAAGCTGGGCAAAAAAGAAAGAAGGCGGAGACATTTGGAGTAATGGTGTTTGTCTTCTCAAATCACATTTATGTGTGATGGAGCCTTGCTTGGGATGGCTGAACACCTTCCTGCCCATGGAAAATAGTGAATGAATTATTTGTTTTGCTTTGCTTGTACGTGTGGCTTTTGCTTTTCCTTTTAAACTGCCTTTATACCAATACCAAAGTTCTGTCACTTTCATTCTTCTCATTCTATCCCCCCATCTCACTGGGGAGTAACAACATTAAATGCTGCCATTTGCCCCTTCTGCTACAGAATCCTGCAGAAAGACAGATTAATTATTGTTTCCTAAACAGAGGAAGCGTGAGTTCTTAGTTTCTAAATTATGTAAAACACAGAGGTTTGGAGTGAGGTCCAGCTGTGTTAACCTGCCTGTTATTTCACATAGAAAGCTTTTAATGTTGACCCTTTCCTATTGAAATAGAACCCAGAGGAGAGGAGGAGAAGATATGACTGTGCACATCTTTACCTTAAAATAGGGCATAGCTTACTGCAAGTTGTAAAGCAAATTGAAATAATCAGTCAACTATTGTGGCAATTGCTTTATGTTCTGTTATGTTTTGCACTTTGATTGGTGTCAAATGAACACTAATGAAATTTACCTAAAATGAGCTAAGAGGAAGAACAAAAGGTGTGGAGTAAAGAAAGGAAATTCAGAAGACTGGGTTTAGACTTCAGAATTCATTGGGGTTTTTACATATCTTTCAGCCCTAAACACAAAACTCACTATTACTCAGTGTTCATGGGGAACAAAATGAGCATGAGAATCAGTGATGCAAAGACAGCCAATTCATGTGTAGCTGAATGTTTCTGTGCATTCCACATTTCTATGAGGAGGGAGCAATTCTTATAAATCTCTCAAAAATCCTTGCCACTGCAGTTGCTTTTGTTAGCAGAGCTGTCTGAAAAATAAGGCTTTTGATCCATAAGAAATTGGCTATTTGTTTAGTACGCAGTAGTGGAAATTCCTTTACCTGTGTACAGTGAAACTGATTCCTGCAAGAAGGCCTTGTGGTAGGCTTCAACACTAAAAGAAACAAAAAGCAGGGTTTGCCTTCTTTATAACATCTATATTGTTATAAACCTCATTTAATATCTAAAGCTGGACTGGATCAAAGTCCACTGGAAAAATGTCCACAGACCTCTGGCTGGATTGATGTCCTTTGACAGGGAAGAGGAAAATGAGAACAGCAATACATACCCAAGGAGAGGTGATACCAAATAGCAAGTGATTGATGACTTTGCTGTGTAGAATAGCTAGGTAATACCACAAAGCTGTTATGAGTTGTATACAACAAAAGGGTATCGGCCTCTTACTGTTCATGGATGTCTTGAATGGTATCTGCCACAGTTCTGGGCTGTGCCTCAGCAAAATCTGAAATTAATATAGAGGAAAATGATTAAAAAGTCAAGATGTTGAAGAAGCAACCTCAGAGGAATGATAAGGTAAGTGAAAGGATGCAGTTTTTTATGGGAGCAATACTAAATCAGGCACAAAACTTTTGTGGAAGATCAATATTTTGGAGTGAGAAGGTTAAGTCAAGGTATTTAATGAGAATGCAATACAGATGTGATAATAAATTACCACTAAACACTAAACACAGGCAAGAGGCAAGCTGACTATGAAGTCCCCATACTTCTTGCAAACTACAAATATAAATATCAGAAAAATTGTTTCACAGAAAAGTTTTGTATTTGCAGACAGTAGAGCACAATGTTTAAAGCCATTCTATCAAACTTTGTGCTTTAGAGAGGAAACATTCTACCTCTAGAATTATTCTAAAATTAAAATATCTGATGTGCTCTAGAGCACAAGGGCTTTATCAGTTCAGCCACTCTTGCATCTCAGTTTGATATTGCTAAAAGAGAGAGTAGGCAGCAAGCAAATTCCACACCTCTCTGATACTCTGATAAGAGGAAGCAGTTGTGCTAGTTCTAAACAGAACTGTGCTGAGCAACAGGGAGTTTGCTGTTAAATACTATTGCAAATGTATAATTGAATTGCTTTCAATGGCTGCTGCAAAAGCAATCTATGCCTCCAGCTTGTGGAATAAAACCTTAGAGCAAAATAGTTTAATAAAATACATAGCTTCACTGTGATACTTCTAATTTTGTGTGTTCTGTTTGGATTTCTTTTTAAAGTATGAAACTTCTTTATATTTATTAGCTTTTCAGAGAATTAGCAACAGTAATTAAAAAATCCTTCTTAGGTTCATATGTTATTCTGATTTTATGCATGGTGCATCTGTAGAAAATGTCTTTGCTTCCTTGGGCTTCCTCTGCTTTTGTATCATAATGAAGACCCAGGGATAAAATAACAACTGAGTATAGTTAAATATTTCATATTGAGTTACAGGGAACTTCCTGAAGTGTGCATTTTCTGAGAATTGCTTGTGCAATGCTTTTGTTCTATATACAGACATTAGTATTAGGCTTGTATGACTACATTGAAAATAAAAATGATTATTGACATTCTTTATACTTTTTTCTCTAGATAGGTCCCAAGAGCTACACTAATGCTTGAGAGGATAAAATTTAAAGAGGAAAAATTATGACATTGTTCTCTTTTGAAGGAATCTAAGAATTTTGATTTTTCATATGTTTAATTCTATGTTTTATTGACTAAACTGTATGTAGTTCTATAATATTCTATATGAAGATATTTATATGTATCCTGTGTATTTGCAAGAAACTTAAGCCATTCACCTTGTACAATGTTTAATAATATTTTATTCAATTCTGCTCAAGAGATCACTAACAACAGCAGATATGTGGTTAACGATCCAATTTTTGAGTAGTTTCCACTAATTACGTAATAAATCTTGGTACACTGAAATTTGAAACACCATGAGGAAACTCTAGGGTAGTCTTTTATTTTATTTTGTGCTAGAACATATTCATTGGTTATAGAAACTTCTGAAATTATATAAGCCTTTATCAGAGATCTTATGCACTGTTTTAGAAATTGTATTGTTTTGAAACATTGATTGCACTGGTCTGATTTATACTATCCTTTTTACTGTCATGTAGGATTGCCACAGAGCATATGTTGTATGTGTTAAATACTAGAAGTGGTTTTAAGGCCCTGTTTAACTTCAGTCACTTTATGTAATCCAATAACTGCCAGTGCTTATATGGCACTGCTAAAAATGACCTTGAGATTTAAATTCTTGGGACCATTCCTTTACAAACCAGAGCCTGTGGCACATCAATGTCATGAAGCAAAGTCTGGAAACAGATACACAGGAGGGTAGGAATAGGGAATATAATGCAATGAATAATTTTAAGAGTTAAATTTAAATAATCCCTGTGAAATTCAGTAGCATAAGGACCAGATAGCTTATTTAGCAAAGCACACTGACTAATGCATAAACAATTTTGTAGTGAATAAAAAGACTCATTAATGACTGAAAATTAAAAATATTGAACAATGGGTTCACTACGAGCAAAGGTAGTTTGGAAGTTGAAGTTTATATTGATATAATTCTATTTATTTTATGAAGAGAGGTTTTTTATCAAAAGAAGCAACCCAGGAGGCCTCTACCCAGATATTTTTTATTTCAGAAAGAAACAAGTAATAAATACTTTGAGACAAAAGAGTCACAATTCTTCTATAACACTTCTATGAAGCATTCAACAATATATTGCCTGAAATCTTCCAAGTATTTATTCTGTGAGTACCAAGCAAAACTCTTGTGCATCAGTCTACCTCCTCCCTGATCTCTGAACACCAATATATTTATATAACATATATCTAGCATCAGAGAATAATCATGAGCCAACTGACCTCTGGTAAAAAAAGTGGTGATGCATCTTTTCCTTTGATGCATCTTTTCTGGGAATATACAGTCACATGAAAATTTTCATTCCACTAGGCCATAAATCAAAGTATTACAACAAACAGAAGGTGGTCAATAATACATAATTACAGAAAAAAAAGACAAATGTATCAATTAGAAAAACTTGCCCTGGAGGCTTTTTTAAAAGGTTCTTGGCATCAATTCTTCGTGCATAGATATAAATCCTGTAAAATCAGCCTGAATCAATGTTGTGGCATCAAGATCTACTCCTAGACTAACAGAATAGCTTGGGTTGGAAAGGACCAGCAAATGTCATCTAGTCCAGCCCCCTGCAATAAACAGGCACATCTTCAACTAGATCAGGTTACTCAGATCTACATGCAGCCTTACCTTGAATGTTCTATAAGCCTTTTTTGCAGGGCTTATAGAAGGTCTGAAGGGCCACAAGGAGGTCTCCCTGGAGATTTCTTCAGGATGAGCAGCTCCTTCTCTCTGAGTCTTTCCTCATAGGAAAGGATATCCAGCCCTCTGTTCACCATCATGGCCCTCCTCTGGACTGTCTCCAGTTCTCTTGTCCATGTACTTCTTATGCTGGGGGCTCCAGAGCTGGACTCAGCACTCCAGATGGGGTCTCACCAGAACAGAGCAGAGGGGAAGAATTACCCCCATCGCTGCTGGCCATGCTGCTTTGGATGCAGCCCAGGACACAACTTTCTTTCTGGGCTACAAATGCACACTGTCAGCTCATGTTGAGCTTCTCATCAACCAAGTCCTTCTTCTCAGGGCTCCCTCAATCCATTCTCCACCCAGTCTGTATTTGTGCTTGGGATGGCCCTGATCCAGGTACAGGACTTGGCCTTGGTCGTGGGGGTTGCATGGGCCCACCTCTTAAGTTTGTCCAGGCCCTTCTGGATTGCATCCCTTTCATCAGGTGTGTCAGCTTGACATCACTTGGTGCTGCCAGCAGACTTACTGAGGGCGCATCCATCTCACTGACCATGTGATTGATTAAGATTAAACAAAGCTGGTCCCCATATAGACCCCTGAAAGACACCACTTGTCACTGACAACACTCTGGACATCGAGCTGTTGACCACTAGTCTCTGGATCAACACTTCCAACTAAATCCTTGTGCACTGAACAGTTCATCCATCAAATCCATCACTCTCCAATTTGGAGAGAAGGATGATGTGACTGTGGCTGGGGATTGATACAAAGGCTTTACTGAAGTTCAGATAAATGAAACCTGTTACTCTTCCCTTGTCCACTGATATAGTCACTCTATCATAGAAGGCCACCAGGTTGGTCATTCAGGACTTGCCCTTGGTTGAAGCCATGCTGGCTGTCTCAAATCACATTCATAGGTCTTACCAAAAGTTCTGGGAGAATCTGTTCCATGATCTTCTCAGGCACAGAGGTGAGGCTAACAGTTAGGTTGCTCTCAGGACTCTTTTCTTGGGTTGTAATGGAAATTACAGTCAACTAAATGAATTGTTCAAAAATGAGATGTTCACACAAAAGAAAATATTTTTTTTTCTGTTAAAAAGAATATGAGGCAAGGTCCTTTAACAAAACTTTCCTAGTGTGCTTTAAAACTGTGGGAGTATCTAACACAATATTGTTGAAATAATAGATCAATTTGGTGTTATTTGATATTGCAAAAGGCAAATTATTTGTTCAAGTCTAGTGCGAAATATTTCTGAAACAAACATGTAGCAAGCATGGGGAAAAAATATAACCTGTCAGCATGAGATGTAAGCAAAACTCATACAGGTGTAGATGTGGTACATCATTTTCACATTTTAATTTGATAATGCCCTTAATGCCCCATATTCTTGTTCTAGTCATTGATTGTTATAATTACGCTCAATTCCGCTTAGAAAATTTGCCATGACTCTTAGAACTATGACATGTGACACTAAGGATTTTGATAGGTTTAGTAACACAACTGACAGCTCATTTGCAGTTTCCAAATAAAAATGCTATGCGTCAGTCCTTCAAAAAGATAAACATGCACAGATGTTAATAACTACACACAGAGAGTGAGAAATTTATGGCAATATCTACTTTGCTAAGTACAGGGTAGAAAGCTTGGGATCTCATAAAACAGTGAGCAGCAAGCCTCCTTACTAGAGGTTAGGAAACAGAGTGAAAACTTGTATTCTAGTTCAGATAATACAAGTAGGGTGACATAAGCCATGCAACTTTGACTGTAAGTAGATGTCTCTGCTACTGTGGGAGCTTCTCTGTGAGCTGGAAGAGGGTTTAGGATGTCAGCATTCAGAGCACAGGACCCCAGTATTTTGTCTGTGGTCGATGCAACCTGTTTCTGTTTTCATTACCTGGCTTCTTTGAAATTATCTCTTGATAATGGAAGGAGAGTCATGTACTATATATTGTCTGTTTGCTGTGTTATATGTTATATGTCATGTCATTTCATGTCATCTTATATCATGTCACGCTAAATCTTGGGGACTTAGTGCCCTCTTGACACCAAATGCCTTAATTCTGCAGACTGTGTGTGTGCTGGCAATTACCAGGACTTACAAGGCAACCAAACCCATGGGGTCAGGGTCCTTGCATGCTGTCATAATGCTGGCAGAGCCACCAATATTACAACAGTTTGCGTCATCTGAGGAGCTGCCCCTGTATGTGGAAGTCATGCCCCATGAACCACTAAGAACAAAGCATCTCTAACAATAACATGTTGTACATGCACTTTGTAAGATACTTACTTGCCTAGAAAAATGGATTTTAACATGAATTCCTCTGTACTGGTGTATTAAATGAAAGTGCTTACAGTATCAATACCTCCTTATAAGGAGCTGTATTTTAAAAAGCCATTAACTGTTTCTGAAGTAATGGTGCAACAATTTTCAGGGCTACTTATATCTTTCAGAGTATTACTTATATCTTTATGTATTAGTTTTACAGAGCTAATGGGTTAATTGCACTGATGCTGTAATTATGTTTTATGTGACTCAGGTATGCATCAGCTGTTGACCTTTTTAGTGCCACCAAACCAGATAAGGCTGATACATCACAAGAAGAATAGTTCACGTCAAGCATTTTTAAAGTGGATAAATCATATTAATACCTCATTAGCCTTCGGTCTTCTATACACACTCATTAAATAAAAAGGCATATTACCAAGATTGCTCAAGGTTAAACAACAGCTACAAGAGCATAAGTGAACCTATAAATGCATAAATGAATTTGAAGTGAATTAAAAAAAAAGTTGTTATTTGTCCCTATTAGGAAACATTCCTATTGGGATTTTGTTATCTTCCATTGGTGGTTGTCTAAGCTACTGCAACAGGCCGTGACAGTAATTGCCTATGACATAGGCTTAATGCTCCGTCTCTGGGTTAAATAAATCCTGTTACAACCATTTTCAACTCTTTTTGGAAATGATAGTTGGTATAAGCATGTACTTTAGGTGAAGGAAACTTAAATAAACTTCTATAAACTTCTATATCAAAGAGAGTTTATTCCACATCTCATTTTTACTCTGTATCTGCTAATGTGGCCAACTGAAAACAGCTGCATGTGTGTGTGTGTTGAGCTGTGTGGATATTCAGTTGGAGTTCCAGTGAATTAATTTAATTTTTTTTTTCAGAGAGAGTTCATGTAGCTTCATTATTAGAAGTCACAGAAATGAAGATATGGAAATGGCCTTTTCCAAGAATTCATCTAAACCTAACTCCTTGAACTGAGGAAGGAGAAGACCATTCCTGACAGATTCTAGTCTATCTCAAACTCTGAAGAATTTATGCTGTTTTTCCTTCGGTTTTCTACTTCAGTCCTCTACCATCCTACAGTAGAAGACCTTTTCCCATCACACTGATAGCAAGTATTTTTGTAGATTAAGTTCATTTATCCACTCGTGCCTTTATGGTGGTCACAAATAGTAATTTATATCTCTCTCTCTCCTGGTAGCTTCTTTTTTTTAAAGAAATCCTAATTCCTTCAAACTTCAGATTAGACAGAGAAAGCTCACTAGACAATTTGCAATTTACATTAACCCAAGCTGAACATAGAGCCAGTCAAAACTGGACACAGCTTCAACTAAGACCTTTGAGTAGAAGGAAGGGGGAGAGCAGAGTGAAGTCCTTACCATCCCAATGCCTCCCTGCTGCTGCTGTGTGTTTGACCTCTGGGCTTTGCCTCCTAAGTGCAGACTCAATTTTTGCTCTGGGCTGCTGTGAGCATACTCTGGGCACTAATGGTCAAGGCAACAACTGCCCTAGTAAAGACACAGGAGGGCTGAAAGGCCCTTTGCCTCAAACATTTCTTAGATGTAGTCTATATTTTTAAATTAAGATGATTAAAATAAGAAAATCTGTTAGGACTAGTTTCTTTGCTAGCAGGCCTTTTATTTCCTTTATCTGGGATGTTACACGTTGGTACGCACTGAATTCTGGGGAATGCATGGATTCTAGATGTCTCCTGAGTGCCACTGGAGCAATGCAAGTGAAGGAAGCTCCAGGGTGGAGAAGGTAGACAACTCAGTGAAATCTTTTCCAGCCAGTACTCATTGATTTTAACCCTCTCTTATGCACCTGCAATTTCTCTCTCATTTGTTTCCAAAACAGGCAAAGATTCTAAGAGATATTTCATTACTTCTTTTTAATAAAAAGACAATCAGTTCCATTTTGTGTACCAAGTAAGGGTAAAATGCTATGTGAACATGAAAGTAGAGATTGTATTGCAAATCATGTGTAGAAGAAAATATAAGACAATTTCAAATAAACAGTGTTTCTACCTTTGGTTTCATACTTTCTTAATTTTGTGCATAGTTTCTTATGTTTAAGCACTGGAGGTGCAGGGAAACTTCATTTGTAGGTAGGGGTAGTGCTTTTCAATCCCTACATGACCAGTAACAAACAAATCTTGGTGTTATAGAAGTCAGGTCATGAAACTTTTAAACTTACACATATGAATGTCCATAGCCAATTGCACTAAAAAGCAAACTCCCCAAAGCAAAGCTGTCCACATGAGCAAAGTCTCTACATTGCCTGGGAAAAATGCAGTTGAACTGTGGGAAGGTGTTTTATGAATATATGACAAGTAACAGTGTAATTCTTTTACATTAACCAAAAACTAAAAATAAATCTACCAAAAAAGAGAAAGATAAAAATGAGACTACTTTCTATTAATAGGAAATCTTAAATCGAATGGCATATCAAACTTGTGGGTATTTATTCTGTGTGAATGTTTGTTGAAAATGGTCATTGGAAAGTTTGGCTGTATAAATATTGTGTTCAGCAAATTGAGAAAGTTACATTTTCTCTATCTCTCCAGTAAACAGCTGTAGAAATGTCAGAGCTTAATGGAACTCCAGCGCAATAAAATGAAAAAATAGCAGTGATTCTTCACCTTTTTCATGTTTCCTTTGCTCAATTCCTAGAAGGTTTCCAAGCAGAGGTTGATTTGGACTGAAAAAATCACCCAGATTTTCCTGAGGAGCTAGTACAAAAATGTAAAGGACATATGACACTGTTGGAAGTGGTTGGGAAGATGTCAGTTCCATCAGATCTAGCATGAGTGACACAGTAAGGTTCCATCTGATCATCCAGGTGTTTTCCTGGCAGAAAGGTAAAGTTTCTGCTCCACTCATCTTGACTGAGGAAATGTTTTTGACATGTGTGGCATGGCCAGAACAAGAGATTTGGTTTGTTATCATGTTTTACCTTCAGGATAGCAGTGGGGCTGTCCCAATGACAACCCCAGAGAAAACCAATAAAATGATTTGATTTTTTAACCCTTTTCATTTTTTTTAATCCTCCTTTTCTCTGCTCTTGTACCATCCTTTCTGCACTCCACCTCCCTTCCAAATAAGCAACCCACCCTTAATGACTTCCTTCTCATTGATCCTGATTTTACTACATCAGAAGTTCCTATTTCTGATACTTTTAACTTGAATCCAGATAAATTCTATTTCTAATATGTATATTACATGGATACTGTCTGCCCAAGTAGACAGTACACAAGGCTTCACTCCCCAAAAGGTCTCTGTCATTCTCCTTCTATGATATGGCCATTTTTCTCAATTGACTTTCCTTAGCAACCTGTGAAGTTCAGTCATCTTTCACAGTGTTTTATCTAACATGTGGCAGCTTTTTATACTGCAATCTGTCACATCCAACAGCTTCTAATATCATATGCAGTAGTCCTCCTTTTTTTGTGGGTTAAACTCAGTAACCTGATCATTTGCAACCATTCACAATTAATGTTAGATTTAAGTAGTCTTACACTCTGGTGAACAAACAACAAAGTTATTTTGTTGGAATTGTCAGGTAGAATGAAAAAATAGTTAATTGTCCATATATTTATTAGCAGGGAAGAAATTAGGAAGCCACTAGACTAGATACCAGCAAGGAATGCTGCCTGCAGTGTTCTTAATAATGGACATGGGGCAAGGGCCTGGTTTGGTGTGGTGTGTATAGCAAACAATTGTAGACTATTTGAAAGATGACTCTGACAGAAAACTTAGAGCATATCGCAGCAGAGTTTTGAAAACCTGAGTAACAATATTTTGTCTCATGGAAGGAAGAAAAGGGATTTTGGAATATCCTCTTTTGTACATAAACAGGACAGCAGCTAGCCATTTGTGATATCTCTATTAACAATGCACTAGAGTGGTATTCATTTTTCGGGATAAAGGTGGATGGGGCTGGCCCACAGTGAAGAGCGCTGAGACACTTTAGAAGAAGATCCTAGTGGTAACAAAAAGAATAATAACAAGTCATAAACCTGTACTTTGAGTAATGCCAATATTTTATCTTTGGAAATGCAGAAACCCACTTCCAATCAGTAATGCTCAGCACAAACAGCTTGTAATTAATACTGTACCAGGGTACCACCAGGGGCTTGGAACAGCCATGGAAGATGGCTCTGATCACCAGAAATAGGTAGATGATGGACACAATGTCTTCTCTTTTTGGGAGTAATCAGATAATGCATTGTCCTGGAAGCCACTGTAAAGTGGAAGGGTGGTTTTCCTTTTGCCATTGTTTAATGTTAGTGTCACTGAAAAATAATCAGTGCTGTGGAAATTTTTTATTCTTTAAAGATCTGGATGGCTGCTTGGTAGAGCAATGAATTTAGTTAGGAGATGTTTTTTGAGCAAGGATGGAAGAAGGAAAGGGGATGAACACAGACTTGCAGCTGATGCTGAAAACTATGGAAAGACTCAACAGGTGAGGCCACATTGAACCATAGGACTTTCCATTTCTTTCCCTTTGTGAAAGAGAAAGTTGGCATGTTGAGTCTAAAGAAGCACTTTAGTGCTTCTAAGGAAGCACTAATTTCAGTACAAAGGTAAAAGTTGTATTAAGGAGCAGAGCCCTCTCTAATCATTTTGCAGAATTTAAGGGCCTTCCTTAAGGTCCCTCAAGCTTCTGAATATTTTCTAGAGCTTTTTTTTTACATTCCTTACAACAGCAAGGAGATCTGTCACTGCTTCAAATTTATAATCTCCAAGACTCCTGGAAAAAAACCAAGATATAAAGTGTAACTTGGGTAGGTGGCTTCAGTCAATTTCTAGTTAAGCAGATGTAAACTTCCCCTGTGAGAGCAGCATGTTAAAAACTCAAGGAACTACATCAGTACAATAAAATTGTGATGTTCTGCCAGCACTCACACTCTTGGGATGCAGCAATAAATGAACAGGATTTGCCCATGATTATGCTCTGCTTGATACTTCATGTGACATGGCAAAAAACCTTGAGGCACCAAGAACATGCTTACAACAGTGAATCAGTATTGTGGCTGCTACTAGGTTCAAATTCCTGAGATGATATTTGCTTGATAAGGTCATATCACTGATTGCTTAATATTTGCTTCAATGTTCAGGTGGTTTAGCACTATGCTAGAAGGGGCATCAAAGAAGAAAACAGACTGACCACAGATAATAAAAACCATTGGTAATTTTTCTATACGCTTTCAGTCTGGGGAAAGTTAGGTATGACGAATTTATGACTTTCTGAGCATTACCTGGGAATCCAAGTGTATCGTTCAAACAGGATAAGAAAAGCTTAATGCAGAAGGTGACTTATGATGGAAATCAGCACCATGTCAAATCACCTACACAGTTACAAGACAAATTGCAGACATGATGGAGAAAGGAATTGGATATTGTCTGTTCACTGAATTTTATGTCAACAGCTTTGCAGTTTTCATTTGTGAACAGATTTTCTTTTTTGAAGGCAAACACAGTCAGAATCAAGAATCAGATAGCCATGTCAAAAAGGGCAATAGGATTCTGTATCTCTTTAAGGAAGAAGGAATTAAATAGCAACCAGCTGCTTCCCAATGCAAATACCTTTATCAGGAAGTTACTTCCTCAACTGGTTACCTTTCTTTTCTTATTTTTACTCCTCTTGTAGCTCAGTGGGACTGGAAATGTTTCTTTCTTATACGGATTTTTAATGCAAGTTAGCCTTTGGATATGATTATGCAATACAAATAAATACTTGGCAAGTTGTTCATATGCTTGGATGAAGATAAGGTAAAAAATTGCCACCATGAAAATTATTTGGCACTGGGAAATACTATCCAGAAAAGCTGTATAATCTCCATCCTTGAAGATCTTAACCTCTACTGAGGTCCTGAGCAAACAGATATAGCTTTGAATTTAGACATTCTTAGAGAAGGAGCTTGTGCTAGAAATGTCCAGAGTAACCTTGCAGAGTAAATCTTTCCATGGCTGTCTGACTCCAGTTATAAACTGCTAAGTGACAGCATAAGTTACCTTTAGCTGAGAAACAGTTTCTGTTGTTAACATTGTGTCCTACTTTTGAAGTTATTGCAAATCCAGTCAGAGTGTTTGAGGACCCCTATATGAAGGACATAAAACAAGCTTTGATATCTACAGAAAAAGAAGACCTATAGCCCCTGGAAAGCCTGACTTCTCTGTAACCAGTTGTTAGCTACGTTTTCTAAAGTATAGTTTCCAGTTCAAGACTCTAATTTCAGCGTCTGAGATAGCAAAGGAACTCTCCATCAGACTTCAGAACAACCCAAAGTCTGCAATCCTTCTTAGCACACTAGTATCTAGAGTTCCACTGCTGGCAGTGTAATTGTCCTATAGCTCAAGGTCTGGTCAGGCTTATTGCTGCTATAATGCTCTTGGCGCTAATGGAAAGGTAACACTGTGACAAAACAAATTATATCACTACACAGAAAAGACTTTTAAATACTAAATAAAAGGAAATTTTCTTTTTTAACATTTGGTAAGTTAAAGTCTTTCCTCAGTCACCTACCAAGCAGAAAAGAACAAGTACAGTTTGTCAAGAATTTGTTATGGATCCCTGAGCTCCGTGTAAATTCAACCAGCCTGTGCTGACTCTAATTGACTGGAGTGGACAACTAAAAGTAATAAAAAAAAAAGTAATTAAAAATTATTTGCAAACAATTCTTACTTCCCTTCCCAAAACTGAAGGCCTAGAGGTTGGTGAGAATTATTAATTAGTGATCCATTTTATTTTATTTCTGGATACACTATCCTGAAGGATTTGTTAGCAGAGAAAGCTTATGCAGCATTCTCCTCTTGGCAGAGTCAGGGAAGATGAGTGCAACACAATTTTGACTCAGCCATTAAGCTGTAATTAGTAGAATCCTCTTTCTACTTTTCACCTAATATAGTTGATAGCTGGGAAAGAAAGTCTGAAAACAGAACTGATTGCTCTGGCAATAAAGTAATTATGAAATTAGATTATAGTAAGGAATCCCTTTTGGTGTCAGGCTCACTCCCTTTCATTGCCTGTATTGCTAGTCACAAAGTTATTCTCAAGAGGTCACCTCAAGAAGGAAATAACAACATTCAGAATGAGATTTCTACACCCTGAACAAATTAGAGACTAATATGAAGTGCACTACATGCAATTGGCAGCTAATGAAAGAAAGGGAAGTTTTCAGACACACTGGTGAGGAGAATCACAAAAGCAAAATCATGCCAGACTAACTTAATCATCCTCTACAACAACAACAACAACAACAAAAATCTTCCATCAACATAGGAAGAGCAGTGGATATTGTTTACCTGTATTTGAGAAAAGCATTCAAGATTGCTTCCTACAGCAGTCTCATGGACAAACTGGCAAGGTACAAATTTGATGTGTGGCCTATGGGATAGGTAGGAAATGGGCCAACAGGTCATACTGAGAGAGTGGCAATCAATGGGTTTTTCTCAGGCTGGCAGCCTGTCACAAGTGAGGTTCCACAGGGATCAATACTGGATCTCACACTGTGCCTTGTATCTCTGTGGCACCCACAAACCTACAGTAGATGAACCAGCTTGCAAGTAGCATCAAGGAGTATTGCTGTTGCATTAAAATGAGCAGAAATTATTTCACAAATGGATATCAAGTGCTTTTGAGAGTGTTTGGATTTCAAGTACTCTTGTGAGGTAAATAGGTATTTTTCAGGCTTCTTTATAAACTTAGCCCTTTATGTCACTTCATTTCCCTTCAATTCAATTTCCTTATTTCAGTTCAAAATATAGAATTTTCCTAGCAGAAGTCTGTATATGTAAAAGGAAAAATGAGCTGACTGTTACATGCTTTTTGAATACAAGTTGAACAGCTTTGCCTATTTGAATTCCTGATTAGTATTTTTAAAGCAATGCTTTACGCCACCAGAAATTAAGCTCTATAAATGGCACAATATACCATGAAAAAGTGCTTTCAAATACTTTGCATGATATTTAATACTTCTGCTTTACTAGGGGCATTTTGTAGTTTTCCCAGCATGTGATTTTTGGAGTGTAGGACATGAAATTAAGCAGCATTCTCAACCAAAATGAAGAAAGCCTAGGAGACATGTTTCCCATGTAAATGAGTGGGGCAAAGATTCATAACAGGTAGGGTATCAAACATTAAGTTGTCTAATATTAAAAGTAACTGATAAGAAACAAATGCTCATATGCAAAAATATAAGAATTCCTGTTGAGGGCAGAACATAGACTCAGCTGGTATTGTCCCTTGAGAGAGAGGTTGAGGCTGATACTGTAAATGAAAGTGAACTCTTGGGTAATACAGCAACCTATTGTGAGATGATAGACTGCAGTAAAGTGAACTTCTTTCCTGGCTTCTGCAGACAATTAGCTCCTTCCCTCCAGCATGAAGTTTAATAACCTGTGTCATTATATTTCCTTGCATAGCCAGAATGCTAATGCTATTAATATTAAATTCAATCAGAGTGTTAAGTTGAAAAACTGCTTTCCAGCATGTCAGGACCTGTTCAGTTCACTACAGACAGATAGAAATTACTCTGTCATATCCTATTGACAGGCTGATGGATAACACTTTCTGTCAACACATGTTGAGATAAATAATGTCAAAATAATTTCACAAGAAATTAAATTATCTGTATTAAAGGATGTGATTATTAAATATATAATAAGATGAAATCAGTGTTTAATCAAAGAAATAGTTACTACTATTTTACTACTTTACCACTGCCAAGAAGCACATGGAGATTTAGGAAACATTCTCAGTAAAGTAATTTTAAAAGTCAGAGGAAAAACATCCTTTTCTCTCCTGCTTCATTTCCTCAGTAAGTGGGAATACAATGTAATTCCCAATCTCAGTCTTCCCCTCACTGACTGCAGAATTATCTAAAATTAATGCAGTTGTTCTGGATGTGCTTTAATAAAGTGACAGATGTTTTGGTGGGCTTGTGATACAGTAACCAGAACCTTTTGATAGTTAAATCTGAAAACAGGCAGTTAGTTTTTTCTAGGGTAAGGTTTGAGACAGGTTTTCTGACACTGCCTGCTTCCTTGTGAAGCAAGGGCAAGATCTGAGCAATCTGGACTGATCAGCATTCTGCTCCCCACAACCAGCATGGGCTTGGAAGTGATGGCTGAAACTGCCTTTCTAGTTTTGTGGTATGATTCACTGCAGGCACAAACAGCTGAGATGTTTCCTCCAAATTGTTTTATTTTTTACCTGTAAGAAATTATTTCATTTAAGTTCTAATTTCTCCGTCCTTGGCACACTGAAAAAAAAATCATCAGGAACATCTTTTTTTTTGAACATGTCCAATACAATACACTGCACTCTTTTTGTGTCTTCAGAGAAGTAGAGCCTCCTTTAGAATTCCTCCTTGCTTTCTCTAGATTTTCTGCATTTTTTCATGGCTTTGCATGGGCCTCTTGTGCTTATTTGAAACTTGGAATCATATAACCATGCAGCATGCAGAGGTGAATTTGAGTCATCAGTGAAGGAATATGCTTTACTAATTCTCAGAGCAGTTATTGTATGTTGTTCTTTCAATAGAGGCTTTTCCAATTTTCTTTTTCATTTCTTAAGAGTTTTTTTTTGATTTTGTAATGTATGGCACATTGCATTCAATGATATGAGAGTGCAGTAACAGTATGAGTCTCTCCAGTGGATGACAGAATCCTTCCTTGTGCTGTTTTTGATAGAAAATGTTCCTATAAATATCCTAGCACTTCATCTTTGCAGTATTTATTTTAAAATTATGGAAAAAGAATGCTGTTCCTAGGTGTTTTATTATTGTTCTGAGTGCTGTGTCAGCCTGTCAAATATTGGCTATAATTTCTTTAAGTCTTACTGAGCCCTTAACTACTCCCAGGCTCACACTAATGGTATAAGGCAGTGTTATGCACAGACCCCATCCCATACTTTGCTTTTCCATCAGCCAGATTTCCATAGAAGCTTATACCAGCCTTAAAAAATATATCCATTTTTCCTGCTGAGATTGCTTTGATAAGAGACCTCTGGCACACATCAAGGAAGCCACATTTTGCATTCACTACTGAGAGACCTTGATCTGGTGACCAGGTCTCAGTAAATGTGCCAAGAACACATGATGGAAACTAGTAGATCTCCTCGAGAAATACATCCACCACACTTGCTTCTTATCTTCTCTTTGAAGCAGGTCTAAAACCCTGTTCAAAATACATTAATTGGGGCCACTGGTGAACAAAAAATGAGATTTCATCTTCAATATCTCTGAAAAGAACTAATGAAGGTCACTAGCAATAGAGTTATTATCTGATGATATTTTGTGTTGTCAAAGAAGAATAGCTAGAGAAGAAGAATAGCCAGACTAGGTGAGAATGAGGTGAGAATGAAGAAAAAAACATGGCTACAAGAAAAATATCTTATTGTAAGAAAAAGCAAAGCAAAGGTGAAATATGGCAAAGATTGCCTACGATAAATACTTCAGCAACAACTGCAGAATATTCCTGAGTTTTTCAAGGCCATCTTTTTAAACCAAAAAATGTGATGCCTTAACTATCCTATGAAGCCTAATTTATGTGAAGGACTTAACACAAATTAGCTGTAAATCTGAAAAGAAAACATACTGAAATATGCAAATAACATTTTATTTCATAACAAATATGGATTTTAATTAGCAACCACATATGTGAGTTCTCAGCAAGGAATCAGTGTTTTCTTTCTAAAGATTATTCTAGGCTTTTTTTTCTTTATTTTCAGAGTTTTTAGGCAAAATAACACTCTTAAACAATTAATTATAGATATGACAATATTAATGAAGCCTTGCTGACTGTGAAAGTCTCCTGTAGTTGATCTCTCTGATGTCTGATATGACTGAGATAGGCTTTCATGGGAAAAGAGTTTTCTCTTCAACTTATTTCTACAACATCTGTAGGAAGACATCTGTTTTAATATCTTCAATCAGTTCAAAAAGTACTGGGGCCAATTGGGCACCTGCAGTTATAGACTGTAATTGCTTGGGAAGCTAAGCTAATATCAGTAATTTAGGTGTCTACCATGAGAAAAAATATTTTTATACTGCTTTTTTTTGCTGGTTTTTTTCCCTATTGTCACTTCTTCCATACGCTGGATACTTCGTACACCATAATTAAAAGAAACATAAAAAAATACTAGAACAAAAAATTCCTATGTGACTTGCAAATCTTTCTCTGACATTGTAGTGGTACAGAAAAGGAGATGGACTATGTGACCTTTATAGCGTCAGTCATTTTTTAAGTTAATTGGAAAAATCTCAGAATAGCTCCAGAGGAAAATTCTTTCAGAGCACTTTATGACTAGGCTTTTAGTATTAAGTCTAGGAAATTGATGCTTTTGAAGAAAGAGGTCAGAAGTGAAGGAAAACTTGCAGATCTGCATGACTGTAAGCACCAGAGAGATTACCCAGTCACATTAATCTTTTCACATGACAACAAATGATCTGGAATCAGTTTTGTAATCCAAGTATATAGTCCAATAATCAGTAAATACTCTGGCAAATGTTCTTGTAAAGCTGAAATGAATCTGCTCTTGAAAGAATTTAAAAACAACAGTAAAAGGCAATGCAAACAAACAGAGAAGTCAGTGGTGTACCAAAGGTATGAAACTGGATATTTAGATTACTAAGTAGTTATATATGTATATCCATACCAGTAGGTATATATGTGTATCCATATATATATATATATATGGATATATATGCTAGTTTTTTTGTTAACAGAGAACAAAATCTCTCCATTACCAGTTACTGCCTCAGGTCAGGACACCACTGTTCTGTCACTCCGAAGGAGACTAATATGAAATTCGGTGAATGTTAGTTGAAAGTAACACGGTTCAGGGTTTTTTTTATTATTAAATGAAGAAAATGAAAATAAGGCAGTTGAATGCTTCATTTAACTGTCTAATATCCATAGGCTCTTCTTTCATAGATATATTTTTAAAGATGTGTAACTTAACCATTATTTGTAAAAAACCTATTTTTATCATTTAATTTTCCCAATCCACCAAAGGCAGGAAAAGCCTATAGTCTCACTCCTAAAACAGCAACAGGCTTACTAATTTTACTTTCAGCATCAGAACTGTTTTTAGGGCATAGATCAGATTCTCTGAAGACTTGGAAAGTTTTTTTTTGATGTATAAAATAAAAAAAAATTTGTAAAATTTGGAATTTGAACTTACTATATTGGTGATTTAATTGAGTATATTACTATTAGTAATTTAATTTAACTATGTTTAGTACCCTGGCAATCTTGCTTAGTTCTGTTCTGTGCACTAATGCAAACTTGCCATGTGGCCATGAGCAGATCATTTAGGACCTGACTGTAGTGTGGGTACTGAACACGACTGGTGTTGCTTTGGGTACAGCTAAAAGACACTGACTATGCTTATATGACAAACATAACAATTATATGGCTTAACAAAGTATCTAGACCTATCAAGATGTGGAAGATTTCTAAGTCCTAAGAAATTCCTTCCCTTTCACTTACAGGAAGTCTAGCAAAGATTTTTCTCAGTAGCTAACTTTCCATCATTGGCTGATTGTGGCTACTGATCACTGTGAGGCTCTCTCAGGCTTCTGCATAAGATTCAGGGCAGAAAAGGAAGCAGAGCACTATTCATAGTGTATGTGATTACAGTGTGTTGTGCTCTGAAAGGAAAAGGAAATACAAAGTAGAGCGGCCTGTATAAACAACTACTTTAGCACAGCACACATACTCTTAATACTACTGTTTACTGTGCTGAGTAACACTGAACTCTGCTTATAGCCATGCAGCAGAGATCCCTCAGGATTTCTGGGCTTAGGACTTGTTTTACTATAACCAGAAGAAGTCATGCTGCTGCAAAAGCCTCATAACTAGCTTAAATAAGACCTTTGTATTCAATCAGAAAAGTAGTTAAATCTTTTCATGTGCAAGGATGTTGTGTGAGCACAAAAACAGAATATGAAAAGCATGTTGATCTGTTTTGCAGTGATGTAAATAATCTATGCATAGGATAAGAACTTGTCTGTGCTAAATTAAAGCTAAATAAATTGGTCAAGAATTCAGTAGAGTGACTTACCTTAGGTTAAAAGATAAACTTTTGCTGTACAAACAGGAATCCAAATTCTGTCTCCCCACAGGGCAACCTGTAAGTTAAACTATGTATCTTAAAGCACTGTTCAAGTGCCTCTTGAATGCTGGAAGGCTTAGGGTTGTGACCTCTTCTCTGGTGAACTTGTTCCAGTGCTCAGCCACCTTCCAAGTGAAGAATTTTTCCTAATAGCTCATCTGAACTTCCTCTAATGCAACTTTAAGCCATTCCCTTGTCTCCTGTCACTGGATACCAGAGAGGAGAGTTCAGCACCTTCCTCTCTGCTCCCCTAAGTGAGGAAGCTCTGAAGAGCAATGAGGGCACCCCACAGTGTGCTCTCCTCTAGGCTGAGCAAACCCAGTATCCTTGGTCACTCTTTGGAACCCATGCTCTCTATTCCTCTCTCCATCTTTAGTGCCCTCCTTTGGACATTTTCTAGTGAATGTCCTCTTTATTTTGGGAAGGCCTAAACTGTACACATTAGTCAAACCGAGGCAGCTTGTGTCCCCAGGAAAGTGGGACAGTCACATCTCCTGAACATCAGCTATACTGTGCTCAATGCACTCCAGGATGTGGCTGGCCCTTTTGGCTGCCAGCACAAACTGTTGACCCATACTGGGCTACAAATCTACTCAAACCCTCAGATCCCTTTCTTCAGGGCTATGCTTCAGCCATGCCTCCCAGTCCATATGTACATGCAGGATTACACAGATGCAGATGCAGAATGCAGCATTTATCTTTGTTAAATTTTACATGGTTGGTGATAGCTCTATATTTATCAAGACCTCCCTGTACAGCCTCTCTATCCTTGAGGGAATCAGTGACTCCTCCTAAGTCAGTATTGCTGGAAAACTTATTTTAGTGTGCACTCAACTCCCATGTGCAGGTCACTGCCAAACTCCATTTTCACTCTGAGAATTAGCTGCTTTAAAAAATGCCCTAAGTCAGCTGAAAAATAAGATGGAAGTTATGTTAGCTTTATATTTGCAGCCATATAACTGTGTCTCATTATTATTACTAAGTCAGCAATGGATTAAGGCATAAATCTGCAAATGCAGGAGAAGGATTCATTGCAATGTTTGCAGAAGCTGCAATGACATCCTAAGCACAACACTTTAGAGAGTCCATATCCTTTGAGACCACAGCTTCAGGGAATGTTACTATTTTCCTTTGATGTTCAGTAAATATTCACATTAGACAGGACAAGAATCAAGGAAAAGACACCTTCTATTTACACTTGAAATAAAAACTGTGAAGAGTAGCATGATTAATTGGAATTGTCAACAGCATGCTAAAAGCTTCTCTGTCTAAATATCATTATTTGCATCTGAATTTTCAGTAGGGAAATCAAAAAGTTTTTGCCAATAGAAAATTGAGCTGTGTTCCCTACTACCAGAAAGCTGAATAGTATTTATCTTAATTTTTTTTTATTTCCTTGTACAGTCTGTGCCAGGTCAGACTATCCCTTGTAGTTCTGTTTCATTTGGATTCAACTGGGTTCAATTCAGTGGATTTTAAAACATTTTCTTTCCGGTATTACTCATTGCTGAGTTGCTTCTAGCTGTGCCTAACCAACTGAATATACATGTTCTCTGCAGTGTACTACAAATTATGAGGGGACCAAAATATGTAAAGGTGGATTATCTGTGCACATAAAATAAGAGAAAGGACATTTCCTATTAAAACCTGACATTTTGTCTAAAATTTCTAAGTAAAATAGAATGGTATCTATTCTTTTAATTCTTTAAGATGCTTTATTTAATAGCTCTGAAAAAAGCCTGTGGCTACTTACATTGAGTATGTAAACACTCTGCAGGAAGTAAACTGTGTTAATACAAAATTGTATGCTTAGGCAAATTCACTGTTATTCACAAAGTGCTGGCAGAAAGTTCAATGTTAAACATATTCTCCAGCTGTGACATAGATAGCTAGTTTTTATATTTATATATTTTCTACAAAGTTGGAGACTGATATTCAAGTCATCCACAGCTACCTGAATTGACTTTGCAAAGTAAGTGTAATAAATTGTAACAAAAAGCAAAAATCTAATCCTGTGCCAGCTATAGCACCTCCCTAGCCCTAAACAAGGAACAGGAACATAGCTGCTGTCTTTCTGTGGGCAGAGCATGAATAATATGATGACAAACAGCAACACCATAAACCTCCTACACAAATCTAGTTAGCTTATGCAAAATCAGAACTGGGAACAGAACTAAAAATTTCTCTTAGCCTTGGATAATATCATACCTATAAGTATTTTTGTATCTTGATGTCATGACTAAGAAAATATAACAGAAAATTTTCTCAAAAGGGGGTAGTCCTGGTCTATTCTGTATCTTTCCCTGTATTTGCTATGAATTCCTTTTTCTGAATCAGATCCCAGTTTCTTTCTGCCAGATTTATTTTCAACTACACCAGTTGAAAACATCATCAATTAATAGAAACATAAATACTGTGTAGCCAATCAACAAGGATGGATGAATCATTAAAAACTAGGGATGTACCCTAAATATATCTTAATTAAATATTTTCATAGATGCTTGTGTAGAAATTGCAACTCCTTTTGATACAGAGGTGCTAGAAATGGAGACTCCCATGACCTACCAGCTCTCTTCACAGACACTGTGAGTTCCTATCACATATTCACCTCACACATGCAAGCTGAAAACTGCTGATGCATTCAGACAGGGAATTTTGTTCAGAAAGAGAAGATAAATATATGTCAAGATCAACACTGTGGTCCTAGAGAGGATGCAGGACCTTTCCAGAATGGCAAATTAAGTTTTGTCTAAAGAATAATCATCTGGCTGGAGGAGACTGGCAGCTGCTGAGTCAGCAACGCTGGCTTGCTCATACATTAAGCCTAAGCCAGTTCTGGGGAATCTGAGATCTAGATGCTTAAGTAAAGATGGTATGCAAACATCACATATGAGAAAAATATTTAATTCTTAATTCTCTGAGTTAGCTCTTGGTATCTCTGATGTGGTGTTTGTACCCTTCTAGTGCCATCTTGCCTGTTGACTTCTTCAGATCATGGAACAAATATTAGGTATATCCCATAACATGACCTAAAACAAATGTTTGTAAGAAATAAGGTTTTAGAAAATGCATTATTCAATGCAAAAATTTATACACAACAGAAATATTACATTACTGGGTGTGTTCACACTATGCAAATGAGACTGCTACATTTTAAACAGAAAAAAACACTTTTAAACAGAAAAAATACACTGTCCACTGTTCTGTATAAATCCTTTTAAAGATGAAAAATTGCACTATTGCCTATTTGAGTAGCACTAAGTTATTACAATTAATATAATACAGATATTTATATGCTGTTCCATGCTGATTTGAAAATGATCTGTAATGAATCTTTTAATTTTGTAGTGTATGAAGTTGAGGTGAAATAGTTGTACTGTGCCAAAGGAAATCCCTTTGGCATGGTACTGCTATTGAAGTTAATATGAAGTTAAATTTATCTATAAAAGATAGATTTTCTTAACTAAAAGCACTAATCTTCAGCTGTTCTTCTAGTTAGACTCTAGAAGATATAATATGGAAGATTAGGAGCAAAAATAAAAGGGATTAAAAAAAGACAGATCCTATAGTACAGCATAAGTTATTTAGGTGATATTTTAGAGAAAATTGACTCAGTTTTTCTGGGGATTCTCTGTAGGGGGCACAGAAAGGTTTTATTATGTATTTCAACTGGTTTCTACCCTAGTCCAAGTCCAAACTATAGTCTAAAGGGACTTCATAATACTATGAAGCTGAAGCTAGAGAGTAATTTATTTATTTCCCACAAAGCGGTGGGGGGAAATTAAACAAGAAAGTGTAATTGCTTTGGATTCTGAACCTCATCTCAGATGTGTTCCACACTGGCTGCTGCTCAGATCTTAGGCTGGAAAACTAGTATGGACTGCTGTGACAATGTAGTCTGATTTCAGGTCTAAGCCAGGAGTATACTTGTACTTCTATCACAGTTTATACACTATAGAAAAAGGTATCTGACATTATATTTGAAAAAAAGAAAAAAGTTGGTTTAATGCTTAAATATCATATATGCTACAATAGAGGAGGATTATTGTGGTTTGCACTTTTTCACTGTCAGTATTTAGCTGCAGGCTCCTGCAGTGCTTGTACTAATTAAAAGGTTCTTCTTTCTCATTGCATTTATGTAAGGACTGTGATTAGGAAAATTATTCTTTTTCTCATTATACAAAACTGGAGGATACATTTCCCTAAATATTTCCCAGAAATTTAGTAATTCTGAATTCTTCAGTACTTATCTAACTACCATGTATTAACATTTTTTTTGCTGTGAAATCATGACTATGCTCAGCATCAGCTGCAGTCCCAATTTCAGACATAAGGGACTCCAGCTGCTGTCATTTGAGATTTCCATGTTTATAAATCAGAATATTGCTTTATTCCTTCAGGATAAGCATTGCACTTGGAGATGCTGTAGTACTTCTGATTAAATAAATTGGCCTAGAAGAATTACAATATCAGTTTAACCCACTTATGTACAATATTAAATAGATATATAACATTTATATTAAATGGTCAAGAAACATTTGTCATTTCAAATGCACAGAAATCCCTTTGCTTAGTTGCATAGCAACTGGTAGGTTTTTTTTAGAATGCTCTTTGTCAGTAAAGGTGCATATAAATAAAACTTTAGAATATCAAAATATAATATATTAAGTAATTATTTATTTTTAAGACTTATTATTATTCTTACTTTTCAAGGAAGCCAAAGGTTTTACAGCCTTTGTAATGGTATTATTGTAGTTATTATTAGTCTTCCTGAATAATGAGGAAGTCACAAATAAGTTGGATATTGTTTTCATGGTCATTGTAAAATTATGATCTTGGTTTTTTTTACCATAAAATAAACATGCACATAAAAAGAGAAAACCAGGAAACTAAATTAAATATGTGAAGGGATCACCTGCAAATTCAGTTGTACACCTTCACCTTTACTTCACCTTTACACCTTCACCTACAACTTTAGGTCTGGCACCTGTACACCTTCACCTACAACTTTAGTTCTGGAAACAAGAGTCATAAAGGGGAAGGATCACCTCCTTTCAACTGCTGGGAATGCTTTGCTTAAGGAAGCCCAGAATACCACCAGGATTCTTTGTGGCAAGTGCACATTATGGGCTGATAGATTCATTTATATTGGAAAAGACCCTAAAGATCACTGAGTCCTACCAGCACTGCCAAGCCCACCACTAAAGTGTGTTCCTAAGTGCCACAACTACACATCTGAAATATCTCCAGGAATGGGGACGCAAACAATCTGCTGGTCAGACATGCTCAACTAGGTGTCCACCACAAACCCCAGGTTCTTTTCTGCAAAGTTGCTTTCAAGTAGGATGTCCCCAGCACACAGCAGTGCCATCAGGTTGTTCCTCCCCATGTGCAAGATTTTGTACTTTCATTTCTTGTGCTGATTATGTTCCTGTCAGACCATTTCTCTTGCCTGTCTCTCTCTTTCGAAGTACGATCACAGTATTTGTTTTATTTTAATCTTTTGGATCATTACCAGTGTTCCAGGTGCTATTGTAAATCAACATCAGTACTGCAAAGATGCTTAGCTGTTTTTTTAAAACTAGCATTAAACCCAAGTACAATTTTGAGACAATTGAGATTGAGACAATTTTTTCATGTACCTTTCACTCCAAGAAACTTAAATTGTCCTTGTTTGTGGACTGCTTTTTTCTACTTTTGCTTTAAACAGAATAGCCTTTACCATTCTATTCAAATCCCACAGAGAGTAAATAGTCTGTGCAACCCTGGAAGGATCTGCTGACAGTGACAGCTTAGTAGAAGAGAGGTTTTCCAGCACTGTGTGCAAGAGCAAGACTCCTGAAGGGTTTTTCCAACAAATTATAGAACCAATGTCAGTACAAGATCAACCCTGCCTGGAAAAAACCCACATGTTTTGTAGCAGTTACATGATGAATAGTCTCAATGTGGTGTTCATTCATCACCAGCATTTTAATTTGTAAGGAAGAAATTATTAAAAAAAAAAAGCATTTGTTTTTTCTTGATTCTGCAGTAAATAAAGTCACAGTAATACAATTAACAACACTTGCATGGTCTAGCTGAAAAGGGTCATATTAAAAGAACCCTATGAAAGAAGCAATATGAGCAGTTTCACCCCATTATCCTTACTGTCCCTGTTTTACTGAGCTCAGTGTATTAAAAATGGAAAATCATTCCCACATTTAGCTTATTCCCATAACTAATTAGATCAGAATCGGAATTTCTATTAGATGAGTACCCCAAAGGTATTAAAATATTACTAAATACTATACCTGATTTTTCAGACACTACTGCACTGCATCTTCTGTACAAAACAGATAAAATACACTAATCCAATAGAGGGGGTATTTAAGCTGTTAAATGCTCATACATCTTGTATAGGCAGACCATTTTCAATTATATTAAAGTAAATTGGCTTCATCTCTGCCTAGATACTGATTGATCAGTAGTTCCAGTGGCACAGTGATACCCAGTCCTAGGATTTCATTATTAGCTATAGCACTTAAATGTGTTAATGATATCCAGAAAGTGGAATAAAATCACTGATATGTCAGAAGAAAGTAATTCATACTCCCTGTAAGACAGTGCTTGGAGGCTGAGTGCAGGTGCTTAACTAAATGTTTTAGTACCATAAAATTTCATAACCTTTCTACAAAGTGCAGTCAATACAAATTAGATGTTGGCAACAGTAGAGTCTTATTTTAGCTGTATCCTGCAAAATGAGAAATACTGCAAAAAATTATCAGATAACAAGGCAAGTAGAGGAAAAGTTCTTATGTACTATATTGATAGACAAAATATTGGAATTTTAAGAATTAAAATAAGCATATAAGCATCCAGCTAATCACAAGAATCTGTAGTGTACACAAAGGCTGCACTTCCAATGGACTTTTGCTAGTCAATTACTGAGTCTTTAGAGCACATCTTTCACTTCCTTTCCTCTTTGGCTCACTGCTAGATGAAAGAGGGTGGTCAAAGTTGACTAAAATAAGGTCCTCAACAGGAAATTTGAGCATAGCTCTCAGATGAAGTCACTGCATGGAGAACGTTGCCAGTCCTTTGAATAGTGGTTGACAGCAAAGATTCTTTTGATCCTACCTGTTTAATCATTAATCTTTGAAGTCAATCTAACTGCTGTTCTCAATTCCTTTCTCCGGTCTAGTGCTTTGTGAATATTTTAACAAAAATCATCAATTTCCATGCTTTCACCCGTAATGGCCAACAGCCTTTGAGGATAGCCAGAGAGTGAATTTAAGGTATATCAAGTTGCAGGTAGAAATGGATCTGTCTCCCATAACCTTGGCCCGAGATCGGTCAGGATTTTCCCAGTGCAAATTGCTGCATTAAAAACCTTTGCCACTTTAAATCTCACTCATGACCAGACCCATATTATGTTTTGACTTATATTATGGATTTTTTTTCTAAGAGTCTTCTTTGGTTAGGTAATAGCAGAAGCTTAATTGCTATGAGAATTGTACTAATGACAATATTAAAATATTAAATTCTAAAATTTTCCTTCTTTAACGTGTCACACCACTTATTTACTTAGTATTGCTAGGAAATAGAGAATGTAGGTTTAGAAGAGTTACATGGCTGCAGCTTTCACAAGTATCTCTGTGTGTTTAAAGGACAAAATAATGCATTTTAAAGAATGTGCTTCTCAGCTTTAAGTTCTTTTTATTGCCTTGGATGTCTAAGAAAAGAGTAATATCTTTGAAGTTAGTAGAATTTTGAATTTATTCACTCACTTTTAAAAAACTATTCTTTGATTAAGTTTTGATGCAAATATCTTGTTTCATGTATGTTGATAATCTGATATTAAAAATTAAAAATACTGCAATAGGCTGTAGCTGATCTAATAAGAAATTTAGAATTGTATTTAATTTACAGTGAGAAGAAGTAAGCTATTAACTAGTCTTGCCACCAAAGCTTCTAGCAGTTTTATATCTGTGTCACTTTCTGCAGTGCCATCCTCAAATTTTTTCAGGGTTTATACAAAATGGTATCAGTTGGTTGCTCTTTAAAATCAAGTGATTACTGAGCATAAACAAATATATGCAATTGAAAATGAGTCTTTTTTTAAAACTTGTAGATCTGGCTATACATAAAGATATATTTTGCCAGTGAAGTATTGAAATGAACTTTAGGGCAACACCTACTCCTTCCAATGAATCATAAATATGATGATCTCTGCCATATAAGTTTGGTTATTCTGTGAATTGAAGCAGTGTCATCAGTTTCAAGTCAAATCACAAAATCAAACTACTGGCCCTACTCCCCCGCTCTTATTTAAGATGCAGCAGTCAGACACACTAGTATGACAGGTCACATGCCTTAAAATGCTGCTGATTTTAAGTCCTATTAGCATTCTCTGAGCTGTTTCTTCTGTCCTTCTGGCAACTATCCTTCTAAAAACATGCTTTGGAAATTACTGTAAATCTGGAAAGAAGCAAAGAATAATTAGCTTGGTCAAACATGAGCAATCACAGGAACAAGATAATTGTGATATCTTCAAATACTTTGATCTATTATATTTTTTAGTTACTGATGTGGTAAATTATTCTGTAGAAAAGACTGACATGGTAAGCAATGTGTTGGCCTTTCAGTTCTAAACTACAGAATGAATGAAATACTAGGAGAGAATGAATGAATCCTTTTATTATTGAGATTAAATTTAAAACTGCATTTTGTATTTAAGTTCCTCACTTCCTCAATTGTATTTCATAAGAAATCATTTCTTTTATGAGCACACGACTTCTGACCTACATATATTTTCTCTCTCACACTTCTTTTAGCACACATCAAATTGTATTTGTTTATCAGACAGAGAGACACGCTAACAAGGTAGTATTTCTCTTCCCTGTTACACAGTTGAGAAACAGCAATTTTACAAAACAGAGAACCTCAATAACAGGAAATTTGAAAGAAAATTCTCTGTTCCTAAAAATCTGTTCTTTTTCGGTCAAGAAAATATTAGGAATGAAAGCAAAATGCTTTAATCAGTGCTGTTCCTGCCAGTGCAAATGTCAACATTTTCTCATACAAATCCTTATGTATGGAGACATGGTTAATGGCCCACAGCTTCTCTGAAATATGAATATCCAGCTAAGTTCTTTTTGGCCTTTAGAAAAGCCAGCCAACAGAAGAAAGTGATGAAACCTTTTTGATTGCTGTAAGGCTGCTGATGGATGATCTTAATACCTTATGTTGCTAGGTAGGTTTCACACACCACTGATAGAAAGATTGATATTTATATAAAGAAACCTTTGTCTGAGCTGTGGATTTAACAACCAAACCAGAGCTAGCTCATGAGAATGGGAAATCCGTGCAATTTACAATCACTACAAGGCTTTGATATTTTTCCTCTGATTGAAAAGACTTCTAGCAAACTTGATGGACATCATCACCCATGTGCAAATGATTGACATCCTGTGCCTCTTGTTTGGCTCAACATGTTCATGTTCATGCAATTTGTTTTGTCTCCTTTTTCTAAAGGTTGTCTGGATAAGATGGTAAGTAATAATAATAATAACAATAATAGATGCACTCTTTTTTTTCCCCTTGAAAAACTATAAATACTGCTTGTTTAAACTCAATTGTAAAAAAAAAGTAGGCCACTTTCACAGTTAAGGAAAATATTTGTAAGTCCCTTTGAATTCTTAAAAATACACTCATTTGCATTGCTTTAGATTCCCCAACATTTTTTCTGTTTTTCACTGTATTTTTATTATCCATTTGAAACCTTGTAAAGATAAGGACAAATGTACAAGGACAATGAAGAAATGAAAAGACTAATCAAATCTTCCAAAACTTTAAGAACACTTGTCTTAACGCCATTTCTCGTTTTAGACAAGCCTCTTCACTGCTCCCCTTGATAATATGAAGCATTGAGCTGAATTCAAATGCAAATACCCTGTTAGGATAATTCAATCTACTATAGTAAATAATATGCACATGATGCATAGTATGTTCAGCAATTTATCAAGCTCTTAATACAAAATTTTTAGCCTCTTAAATAGGTACATTTCTTATTTGTCTGTTTTCTCCTTTTGCTACTTTTCTATCCAAGTCAGCTCAATATATTTTCAATGAAAAATTATATTTGTCCTGAACTTGAAATGCAAGAATGAAATAAAGTAATTTAAACACAATCTGCAGGTAGCAAACAATAGTTCAAAGTTGTATCTTTGTAAGTTATTGAGGAACACAAAGACAGTCTAGAAGCACAAAAGGATCTCCCTGTCTAATGATCTTAGACCATCAACACCATAATCCATATTTTTTTTCTGAAACTTCTGACTGGCATAAAAGTGAATTCTTTTCAAATGAAGGTAAGGCTTACGGATTGAAAGTATTGAAAGTACTACTGAAAAAGAGGAATATAACAGTAGCTCACCTGTTGAAACAGCTGTCCAACAGTCAACAAGCAGGGGAAAGGAAGTTGTGACTTTGGGCCCCAGAATTTGATCATATGGATTTATACATCTTCATTATGTATAGAAAGGAAGACCCTGAGAACTACTGACCTGTCAGCCTTACTTCTGTGCCTGGAACTCCTAGAATTTAGATTGAAGTATGTAGAGGTGATTTGAGACAACCAGCACAGCTTCACTAAGGGCAAGTCCTGGCTGATGAGCCTGATGGTTATCTCTGATGGAGTGGCTGCATCAGCAGACAAGGGAAAGGTTACAGATGTCATTTATCTGGACAGATGAAGGGCCTCTGACACAGTCCCCCACAATGTCCTCTCCTCTGTATTGGAGAGCGAAGGATTTGATGGGCTAACTGTAAGATGGATAAGAAAGTGTTTGGGTGATCATATCCAGAGGGTAGCAGTCATAGTTCAAAAACCTGATGGACATCAGTGATAAGTGGCATCCCTCAGGGATCTGTGTGGGGACCAGTTTATTTATTATCTTCATTAATGACATAGAAAAAGGGATTGACTGAACCCTCAGCAAATTTGCAGGTGACACTGAGCTGAGTGGTGCAGTTGACACACCTGAGGGATGGGATGGCATCCAGAGGGACTCAGACAAGCTCAAAAAGTGGGGCCCATGGGAACCTATCTCATGAGGTCCAACAGGACCAAGAGTAAGGTGCTGCACCTGGGTCTGGGCAATCCCTGGTACCAACCCAGGCTGAGGGATGAACAGATCAGAGCAGCCCTGCCCAGAAGGACTTGGGGATGCTGGTGCATGAGAGGCTGGACATGACCCAGCCGTGGGCACTCACAGCCCAGAAAGCCAAACATGTCCTGGGCAGCATCCAAGGCAGCACAGGCAGAAGGGCGAGGGAGGGGATTCTGCTACCTCTACTCTGCTTTCATGACATTTCAGCTGGAGTGCTGCATCCAATGCTATGAAGACAAATCCGTCATCTTTTATTGCTGAATGGTGAAAAATAGATGGATGTAAAAGGCATTTTTTTGTAAACTGATATGCTACAGAAATGCAGTGCCTGAATTTCTGCCTTCAAAAACACACTGTGACATCCTAGAAGACAATGTATTTTGTACTCCCACTGAAGTAAAATAGGTTATCAAATATTTATTATATTTTAGTTTTGTGGGCATACTCAGGCATTTTAGATATTTTGGGCTTGGGTCTCACTATGCACTGTACTTCGCATACTCTTTTAAGTTTTCATGATTTCCAATGTGCATATCTTCCCATCAAAACTGATCTCATAAAAGTAATTGGCAACGAATGCTCTGAGTCTCCTCATTCCTGAGTTTGAATGACAATTTCTAATAGGAATAGGAGTTTTACAGAATCCCTAATCCTTTACAATTCCCAGGTTTCAGTACCTTTAATTAACACTTGAATGATCTTATTAGGTAGCAATTATTATTGTAGACAGACCATCTATTTTGTACATTTTCTCTTTGCAAAAGCTGAGGTGTAAAATTATCCTCTCATAGATTTCTCTTCCTTTTACCTTTTAGACAAAAATATATGGAAAGCAACAGTAAATAATATGGGAATGCATTTTCATCTTAAATACTGAAGATTTATGGTAACATTGCAGCTTCATTTCAGTAAAGTCATGATGCATAAATTTTTTAGCCATGCAGGTTTCAGTGTAATTTTTGATAGCAAAATTTAAGAGCTGTATTTACAGACTGTAGCAATAATTGGGCCAGATAAAACTGCTGAGTGTAAGAGAAGTTTATTACAGGTATAATGGGAATAGAAACATAACTTCAATAACCTAATCATTTCAAAATTTGTAGAGCTAAAAATAATGTCATTTTAGCAAGACTTTTTAAGACTGAAATGAGTAAATAATTTACTCAGTTAAATTAGCTTCCTTTATTAACTGTATGTAAGGACGATCATTTTTCTGTATTTATTCACCATTCAGGTTCACTCCAACCTGTTAGCTTTTGTCGATTTTTTTTTTAAACAGCTCTGTGAAATCTCTACAAATATGCAAATCAATTTTTCAAGGAATATATGACTATCATGTTCTAGTCACTGCCTGATGGTGACTCATTCACAAGTAATAAAAGGTGGTATCATTTGATATATACTTCCTAATATAGTAATTATTGAAAAAATTACATTCTAACTAGCAAGATAACATTAAAATGCACTTATTTAATCATTGAAGACTAATCAGCAAACTCCTATCCTCAAATAAGAAACTTTTATTCACTCTTCACTTTTCTTTTTGTATATTTTTATTTGTGATTTTCATATTTTGTCTATTTTATGAACTAATTAGGTATATATATGGGACAAAATTTTTAATTGCTTATTCTAAAATAGCTTGGAACTAGGCAATATTTATAAATGTATCAGAGATATGGTCTTCTTTTTCCCAGTACTTTTTTTCGATTTCCTTTCTCTTTGTACCTTTACTGAGACAGTGACTCTCAATTTCAAAGCAGCTTGAGCTGAATTTAAAATTGCTTGAGCTGACTTTACAGTTGCTAGACTATCTTATCTAAATAGGTCTTATTAAACCTGTTTTTATTTGTTCTTTCCAAATGAATGGTGTCTGTAGGTACAGAGGTCTTTTAAACAATAAATTAATTAAAATTGAAAGTATTGAAGATTATTCTTCCTACATTATTGATATTCACTGGGAAAGGAACTGTGTTCAACTGCAGAGAAAAACACACCATATGGAATGAAGAATATTTTTATTCTTTTCACCAGAGTTTTGGTAAAATCTGTGTAAAGGTACAGTTGTCGTCCATAAAGATACACATTATATACCTGTAATTTAGGCCACTGATGGTGGAGGATGCAGTGATTTGTCTGTTTCTCTCTTAAACAGTGATACCTGACTTAAAGCAATGTGAGGTGCCCCATGTAGTCCCACATGGTGATTCACTAAAGACAGAACCTGGTACTGGAGCTACCTATAACTCTGACCTTTACCGAATGCCAGAAATTTAAATAACCTCTCTATATTCCCATTCTTTATGTAGTACTAAAGGAAAAAATAATCCATTAATTATGGGAAAAAAATAATAGACAAATATACTGTACCTCTCTGGCAGACTGGACTCTTACATAAAATTAGAAGAGGTAATTTCATCTGCCTTAATTTCCTGAAAGTGACTGATAGAACAGGGAAATGGAGAGGTATCCATAAGATGTAAAATCCAGAATTAACAGTATATCTTCTTTAAGGTAGGGGAAAAGTTCCATATGGAGATGAATTCAGACTTGCAATATTAACAATATTTCTATTATATTTGGAATAGGGGTGAAGGAATATGATTTGTGACATAGTAAAACAATACTTTCATTCAACTATATGAAAGAATAATTTTGTGTCAACATATGCTCCAACAATAGAGAGAAAAGTATTAAAGCTTATCACCTCTCATGTTGCCGAAGATTTTGAACATATCTCTTGATATAATAACATACACAATTATAACATACACAACATGACTTCCTAAGACTCAAGATTTAGACAGAGAGACCACAGGGGAAAAAAACCCACTGGATAGTGTGCCTTTCATTCACAATTATCCATTGAGAAAAGCATATATGAACAGGTTTAAAAGCAAAAAAATCAAGTATCATAATGAAATAATGCCTGAAAAGAATAAGAATAATTTGCCTGAATCTGAAGGGCTAGTTTGTTTACTTCACTCCAAGAGATTGCAAATCTGAGCCTGCCTATCTCAAAGTTTCTCAGACTGGAATCTCTGGCATTGGGCAAAATGGCTGAGGGGCTAAATGGTTGAAGGATTTGTAATTTTTCTATGTCCTGAAAAGTGAATCATATGTATGTAAAACAATTAACAGAAAGTAAATTGGTTTGGCTATTCAAACATTAAAAAAACACCCAAAAAAACCAAACAAAACCCCACATTTAATATCAGTGAGACCACTAGTCTATCTGGTCTAATTTGGTCCACATAGGCTCTGGCTCCTGCCAAGACACAGATATTTTTCAGAGTCAGTTAAAACAGTTAACCTTGCACAAGGATCTGAAAAGGCGATGATATAATTTAAATTGCATATCAAGGCATAGACACAACTCTGGAGTCTCTGGAGAATAAACATAGGGTTGAAAACTGCCCAGTTGACGTGGCAGTACTGGGAGCAAGCATTTTGTGAAATACACATCGCTCAATGCAAGACACTGCAGGGACAGCTGCAGAGAAATACAGCATGCAACACAACCCTTAGAAGATACTCTAATAAAACCAAGAATGTAAGTTCCTTTTTCCTTGAGGAGATTGCTTTCCATTTGCTGACAATGAAAGGCAGCAGCAACAGAGGCTGGCCTGCTGACCCATGAGACCACAACAGTATTAGCAATTGCCCATTACTCCTTGAATAAACAAGTTCAGATGAAGTACAATGGCTTGAACATTTACCAAAACTCAGGCTTTTGGCATATCTTTGACTAGGATTAGGGCAAAAGGAACAGGATATATGACCTCCTACATTTAATGTCTTAAAAACTTTAAGAAATTGCTGAAATGATGTTTCTCTGCTTAAAACCTGAAAACTATCATTCCTCATTGCTTATTTTTAATGAAGAACCTTTGGTTGCTTTCCTTTCTGTCATTGGTGAACATCTTTGACTTTAGATGAACTCAATGAATGTATAGTATGTACTGTTCTTGAAAGAACTATTAGCTTTTGCTTTGGTTGTATATTGCATGTGGCCTGTTTAACAGTCAGGAATGAGAGAAAATTAGAGCTGCTAAAAAGATAAGAGGAGATTACCTTTGAATGTTGTGCATATCTAATTAACTATTAGCAACACTAAAACCAACAAAAATAACTTCTATATTTCTTTCCAAATCTTAATATAAAAATATGTACATATTTTGAACTGTTTTTTTTCAATACAGTTTTGATTTAATAAATCTAGTAATTGTATAAATTACTAGATCTATAGATGGTAATTGTATAAAACATTTGACTAGTGTTTTATACAATTACCACCAGCTCTCAAGTTTCAGATGCCTAACAGCTGTTGCAACAATGTCATAAATAAGGCTAATGATTTCAAAGCTGTCTAGAAATTTACAACTTTACTTATCTGGTTATAACATTTGTATGGTTAGCCAGTGGTTTATATACACAAGGACCACTGAAGAGCTCTTGTAGACATCAGTTTGGGAATTGGCTACTTATTAACAGAATATGAAGCTGGAAGTAAATTCTTTAGAATGGGAGACAGATACCAGATCCAGTGAGGTATAAAGAAGTGAGCATACAATGTCAGTATTGCAAAATAAGAACAGATGGAGACCTCTGAAGCTGTAAATAATTCATTCCATAATTTCATGTTTTACTGCAGGGAATAGGGTACAACTTAGTGGATTTTCCTTAGTGACCTAAAAGACTTGATTTGTTTCAAAGCCCTTATGAATTGATACTTCATAGATCACTGAAATTGTGTTACTAGAGTTATTCAAGTATATACAAGAAATTCCAGGCTTTCCCTCTTTGACTTTATGTATTAGCGTATATATCTTCCATAGAGTCACTCAACAACACATAGTTACAAATGAAGAAATTCATTGGTTATACTGTAAGATCATTGAATCAGACACTGCTTTGTTTTATGTGGCACAGGACACAGGTCTGTGTTTGTTTCTCTCTAGCACTAGCTCAATATAAACACAAACCAGAATAATTACAATGGTGACATTCAGGTCATATGTCAGTAGCTAAATTATATTTAACATCCTTTCCAAAAGCTAATTTTCTAAAAGAAGTAGCAGTTTTGCAAAAGAAGATTTGTAGAAGATAAGTAAAATGAAAATTAAAGTTAGGGGATTTTTAAGATTTGATTACATGGAAAGAAGCATGACCAAGTTTTCATGAGGTCTGTTAATTTCCTGAAGTCTAAAAGCTGCCAGAATGCCCAAATGTGGCAACCTGTGACTACTGAACACCCTTTGCATCTTCTTCTAGACTGAATCAAGAGTGAGTATATGCCAAGATATTTTCTGCAGCACGGACATCTTGACCATCCTGAGAAGGGACCTGCATAGTGAACTGTAACACATTTTCCTTATCACTCAATCAGATTCCCTTCTCTCAAAAAGCAAGGCAAAAATGAGTGTGTTTGCAAGATGTTGCCCCTAATAGTTTTGGTGCACAGTGAGGATTCGCAGTGCATGGCTCTGTGTTTGGATGTAGCTTACGTGTACCACCAGTCACAAGGGTGAGGGATGCCTGCTCAGCAATGGTACGAAAGCAGAGCATTGTATAACTGTGTGACACTTAATGCTTGCCAGCATCTTCTACTACAAGGATGCAGCAAGAACTTTGCAAGGTCCAACATCCCTGCTGATCTGTTGCTTTCCTTCTGTGTTGAGGGTGCCTCTGTGGGGTGACATACTCATAGAAACTTATTGCTCTCTACGAGTATTTGAAAGTTGTTGTTGTGAGGTGGGTGTGGGTCTCTTCTCCCAAAAAAAACAAGTGGTAGGACAAGAGAAAATGGCATAAAGGTGTGCCAGGGAAGATTTAGATTAGATATTGGGAAAAATTTCTTTGCCAAAGAAATTGTCAAGCATTGGAATAGACTGCCCAAGGAAGTTGTGGAGTCACTGTGGAGGTATTTGAAGGATGTGAAAATAAGGCACTGAGGGACATGGTTTAGTGTTGGACTTGGCAGTGCTGGGATAATGTCAGACTCGATGATCTTAGAGGTATTTTCCAGTTTAAATGATTCTGTTATTCTATGACTTTCCACAAATCAGCTTCTACATCAGTAGATTAAAAATGTCAAAACACATTCTAATATCTTTGATTCAAGTTTATTCTTTATTCCTTAAATGCTTGAAAGCCTTTACCATGGCTGAATTATTCCAACTGAAAGAGAAGCAAAATCTTCTTTTTAAAATGAAAATTTTTCCTACTAGTAAACTAAGTGCCTCTACAGTCTTTAAAAAAACTCTATAATAGAAAGGACAATTTTAGTTTAGAGTCACTGTCTTTTAATCACATTATTTTAAGTGCATATTTCAATAACATTTAGTAAGTTAATAATGCATTTTATGTACAATAACCTTCAAAGAGAAATGCCCTAATGGCTTTCAGATAATTTATACTGTTGGAACTGCAACAAAATTTTTCATATACAGTATTGCTTTTTTGCTTTAATAGAAATAGTGATTTTATATAGTACACATTTATTTTATATAGTCAGCCTTCCAAATTGAACAAATTAATTTACAGAAAACATCGTAAAGGTCCACCTGAGTGATAAGGTAACCCAGCCAACTGTGTCTTAGGTGTCTTTAAGCCACAGCCAGCTGAGAAGCAGCAAAGGGAGAAGTGACTGAGTATCAAAACTAGGTAATATCTCATGAAACAGAGAGACTGCAATGTACATTTGTGACTTTTAACACATTTTAATGCATATACATTATTTTATTGGTGATATTTGCCATCAAAAATAGAGAAAAGTGTCTTTTATTTCTACATCAGAAAATGGTGCAGCTTTTGTGCTGTGAACTTCCTGTGTTTTTCCCCACCCTTGAATTCAGGTTTAATTTGCTAGTCACCCGGTGATCTAGACCCCATAAAAGGAGATGCAAAGAAGTTTTATGATAGCAGTCAATAGCTTCATGGGAACATCCAGTACCTCTCTCTCAACTGTACTGTTTGCAGCAAGGATTGAAGTCATCACTGAGATAAACAAAGCATTGTGAAGGGTTAGTCACAGGCCAAATGTGGGGTGTTTTCATTCTGGGTGAGTGGTTATGACAAGACTGACCCATACAAGACATACAAATTATTGAATTTTCAAGTATAAATTTTGCACTTTTATGGGTGCTAGAATTGTGAAACGAAGCTTAAGCCACCATATAATCTTTTAGTTCCTTATGCTATCTTCTACCTGATGGTAGCTCAGAACTCAGCATGCGTGGCATTAATTATTTCTAGTTAAATCCTATGTGTGGATGCATTGTGTGAATAATACTCAATTTCTATGAAAACATAGCTCTCCAAATTTAAGGAATTCTTGACCCTTTATCCAGAAAATATCAAGAGCTTGTATGAAAGGATTTGCTTTGCCTTTAGCTATTGTCTCCATGTTGTCCTCCTATATCACAGAAGTTTTTCCTTTTAGTGTTGCTTGGTGGAATTTTGCCACTTTTGTTCCTAGGCTGGTGTCTAAATAGTTCTCTCCTTGGAGGTCCAAAATATGTTTCTTCTTGCACTGTCATAAGTGCAATCCATGGATAGAACAGTCTCCTCAAAGCAAAAATTCTGTTTGTTTTTCTTATTTGTAGATGCAAGTCCTTAGAGAAATGTTTCTTAAATAGTCTTCCACACTGGTTTATTATGAGAAAGGAAATGTCTAAACTTCTGGAGATATTTTTGACAGAGCTCACATTTCAGTCTTGTTCCTTCAAAGAATTGGTGCTATTTTATTGCCTGAAGATTTCCTCATAAATTAACCATAGTTCCTTTGAATTTTTTATTATTCATTGTGGGCTTCTTCTCTTCATGGTTTAAATTCTGCTTTAGCCTGGCAGGCACAGAGGCAAAATATTCAACGCTGGTGACTAAACTGCTGTCAAGCAGCTACTGAGGAATAACATAGTTTGAGTTGCTCCTACCTTCTTGTTCTTTGCCATGAACAATCATCTGTTGTCTTGAATAAAATAAGTGAACTAGAATAATGAACTTCTCAACTAACCAGATCTAAATGCAGAAAATATTACAGAACAGTACTATATTCATCACAGATGGAGCCACCCAGTATTTTATCTCAGTGTGCAAAATGCTGGAGAATGGCAGAAGGATTCACTGAATGTGATCTTTTGAGTAGACGCATGCTTGCAGAATAATTAATTTGAGTTATTAGCTGGCACTTTAATTGAATTTAAATAGATTATAAACCCAAAGTTTGTTACTACACCTTTTGCATAATAGATATTAATGTTAATTTCAGTGGTGTCAGGAAATATATCATCAGTCTCTGCCTGTTATGTGGGATAAAACTCTTAGAATTTATTTATTACCTTAGATGTATCTGGGGAAAAAATAGAGGTGTTAAATATTTCATCCTACACTGAATTAATCTTTCAAAAACATATGATATTGTTAATAGATCTTCACATAACTGGTTGAGTTCTTCACTCTTCTAGGAGTCTCTGTCATCTGTTTCAATATGTGTGTGGGGAGGATTTCCTTCTAAAAGCAAAGGAACCATTTTCTAAACAGAATATAAAATAAGAACACACAGAAATACCACAACAATGTGCCAATATACCTTTGTCTTTATTTTCACATCTCTCACTCTTATGCCTGGTTCAGTGTGACCCTTTTAACTGTATTATCTTTTCATGGCAGAAAAAAAGAGCAGAAAGATCAAAAAATCCCTGTGTTTTTTCTCTAACTCATTCTTTCAAATTCAGTTAGTAATTACACACATGACTGATAATTGACTTGGACTTGAAATTTTTTTAGTACTTTTTTAAAAGGATTCTGTGGTGGCAAATGTATTTGCATAAGATAAGTATTATCCACAACAGGAAAAATGCTCCTGTATTAGAGTTAATACTGAGAATCTTATAGTGCTGTATAAGCAAAACTCTACTTTATTATTGCAGCCAAGATGTTTCTGCTCAGGAAATGGCATAATCAATTGAAGCTTGAAAATTTCAAACCATGCTTCAAAATGAAATATTTGGGAAGGGGGGTTGTGTACACTAAATCTTATCAAATAATTTGCATGATAGCCTTTATTATAGGTCAGTATCTTATCAGTGTAAATGTTGGGAATGAAATTCTCCCTGTTGATGTTTTGCCTGAGGATGAAGAAAAAATTTGCTTTTATTCTGGAAATGAATCATGCAAGTTCTGACAATAAGGTTATAAGAAACATGTGCATTATTAACTATACCAATACTGGAACTAAATAATAGAGTAGTTACTTTTTTCTTTGCTCATGGATATACTTTTTGACGGCCTAGTGAAAAACTAACCAAAATTAATTTTGAAAATAACTTCAGTTCATGAACTCCCTGTGGATATTACTTAGAGTATAGCGGGGAAAATGTCTGCTCTTTTTCCAGGGAATATGCTTTAATTCTTCACAGGTCTTTGTTCTGACTACGTAACTGAATATCTTGCATCTGGAAAGAACAGAGTGTGGATGAACTGACCCTTGTCTCTATTGGTGTCAAAAATCTACCAGCAGTGACACAAATAGTAGTAATCGCAAGGATTCTAGTGGTGATCAAGGTAAATGTCAGCATGACTGAATCTCGTTGTTTTGGTTGTTCTTTTAAGGATTTGTGGTATCAGCACAGTATTTAATGAAAACAAAGGCTTCGAAGCTGAGAATCAAAACCAGAAAATCTCAACATGTCAGGGCTCAGTGTGCACTAATGGTCCTTAACCCCCCTGCACACTCTCATCTGGACTGTCCACGCACACCTACTATGCATGTTGGTCCATTTAAGTTCACAGCTAAGCCTTGTTTGCTTCCCCCAGCTATGCTGTAAGTGTACTTGTCTCCAGCCCCTGGAGTCTCCAGCCTTGTTTCCTGATGGACCTTGAACAGACTTTGTAAGAAACCTGTCTCCAATCCTGGCCCACACATAGACCTTAGTCCTATGTCAGTGTCTTGCCTCTACCCCTCCAAATTTGTCTAATTTGTCTCCTTCTGTCCATGTGGTCATTTTTGTTTTCCAGCTCTGCCCCTCTCATACAACAACCCTGTCTCTGATGCTGCCTGAAACAAATCCAGAGATTGCACATGCCTTTTAGGGTACAATATCTTCACCAAGAGTAATCATGCTCAGTTTTTATAGCAATGTCACTTTATTTGAATCATCTCTTAGAACTGATCTGAAGATTTATCCAAATTCAAGTATCTTTTATCATGTAGTTTATTTTCCCACTCTTTTCTTCTTTTTTCCTCTTCTATTCTGCTTTTCCAGCCAAATCTAGACTCAGTCTACTTCCAAACAGGACTATCCCAAGACATATATCTCAGCCTCTTAACAACACAGAATCATTGAGGTTGGAAAGGGACACTGAATTTGTCTGGTCTTGTCTTTGTTATTCTTTGGCCTTGCACAGTCATGTTTTGATTATCTCCAGCCATGGAGACTCCACAGTCTCTGGACAAATAATTCCCAGATCCAAATGGAATTTATTGTATTTTAAATTATGCATTTTTTGTCTCATTTTTTAACTAGTATGACTGAAAAGTCTGTCTCCATCTTTGTTACTCTCTTGCATCAAGTACTCAGACACATTAGGAAAATTTCCCAAGCCTTTCTTTTTAAATCTTGGACTCTCCTGAAGTACATGACATCATGATTATTTAGATATAAAAATCATAGTTCCTCCTTCTATCCTGTTGCATGCCAGTTTTCTTTCATGGTAAAATTTCCAAGGAACAAGTTGCCTAAAAAGAATGATGGATATTCTGTCATATCTCAAACCTTTCAAACTCAAAAAAGACCAGTGAACACACAGAAATAATAGGAACTACGACAGGTGGAACTAAGACATGTTTCTATTGCTTGAGTATTGTCTCAAATATCAAATATCTCACCTTGATATTAACTACAGAACATAAGCACATGTATGTCCTCTAGTAAATAAAGTTTTTCAGTAAGGCAGTGTTTTCTTGCATTACCTTTGCTGCATTTCCATTCACCTTGTTCGTTATCATTCCATTTTAATTGCCTTTCCCTCTTTTTATCATCTGTGGTATTTTTTAACATTTCTATATTTTTTTCCTGTTTCTCTCTTTATCCTGCTATTTTACCACAGTCTTTCCTCAAGTAATACTTTTTTTTTCTCCTGCTTTCCCCCTTATTTTTCCTTTTGCACAAATAACAAGTTCAAGGTCATCATCTGGGTGCTAAAAGGCAGGCATTTTGAAGCACCAATTTTAAACATGTCAACTGAGGAAAATTGTGAATCACCTTTTGAAAGTGCAAAATATGTAATTTAGAATCTGTTGCAATTTAGTGTCGTTGGTCTTTGATTATATTTCTTTGGCACTGCCTGGTAAGGTTGTTGACCCTTTAAAAAAAGCCTTCCAAATGGCATAAAGTACATATATCTGACAGATGCCTGCGGAAAAATGAGTAGCCCATTTCTGAGTTCACTCAGAACTTTTCTGTGAAGGTCTAAAAATGACAGCTGGGGCTAGGAGGCAATTAGATGATGTATTCTGAGGGTCTGAGGTGAAGGAAACTACAGTTTTGGGAGTCTGTTCAGGTCCTGAATTCTGCTTCTAGCTGTATTCCTTTATGGGCTGATACATGAGCTTGGAGAGTCAGTGTGGGATTATTTCACAGAATTTAAGAAATGGAGGGGTGGTATGAAGTTCATCTTATGCAGCGTCCCATTCAGAATGGAGCTGCCACATTCCCAGTTATCCTTTTAAATTCTTTATACAATAGGAAGTCAAAAGATTGTAGTTCACAGTTCAGAGTTAAGATAGAAGTGTTTTCCTTTTTCTCAGGACAGCTTTTGTCATGGGCATCACAACCGTTGAGTGAAGTTACCTGGTAATGTCTTCTGCAGCTGGTCACATCTCAGAGCTTGCCAGGAGGACATAAAACAAGAAGCAAAGAAAGTTTCTAAATAGCTTTTGAATAACTTTTATTAGTTGAATACAAGAAGTGGTCTTTTCCCAAAAGCAGAGTTAGATGGAATAAAAGGTGTTGTGTTCAATGTATTGTAAAATTACAGGCTGTATTCTCCAAAGTGTGTTTTTGCCAAACTGTGGTGGGCTTAGCAGCATGGGGAAAGGCCTTTGCATTTTAAATAAGAAACATTTTAAATGACTGTGAGCATTTCCACAAAATATAATATCTCTATAGCTAATGAGGGTTGAGTGAGACCTGAGAGTGGGAATCTGTCCAGCTTTGTACTAGAGAATCATGACTTGCGCAAGGAGTCTCCAAACTTGTTCTGCTGTCTCATTGTTTTTTGTTTCTCTTGTGGTTTCAGCATTTCCAAAGGAAACTGAATAGTGTTCAGCTGTCCCACTGAACTATGAAAAATACTCTGACAGACACTGAAATACTACCTAGACATTGAGTAAGAGTGTCTGACAACCAGGGCTGTTTCTGTACGTAGAAATCCAGCAAAATGAACCTGTGACTCTAGATTTATGGCAAAGGAACTGACCTTAGTGCACAAGTTGTGTCCATTGACAGCATCTCTTACAATTCTTTTATGTTAGAAGACCTCCATAATACATTCAATGAAATCATGTAGCCTTCTGTCTCCATGCATGATTATGTAATTGCAGGGAGAGAATTATCATTCCTCCAGGATTCTCAGTAAGGACTGTGTGCTGGCTCTCCAGATCACAGTCTTCACAGAGCTGCTTCTCAACTTCTAATAAGACTCTGAGGATTTGAAAAAGAGAAGGAAAAAGGGATCTTCTCTAACTGCAGGAGAAGGCAATACTCCAGCTACAAGGTTGTGAACAGTAATACACCGAAAAAATAAGAAGGTAATAACATTATAAAATATACTCAAATATGTATTCCTACTACAGCAGCATTCTGTCTCAAAAGGTGGTAGTAGGAAATTCAGTTTAAACAAAAAGTATTTAAAACAAAGATGTTACATTATTTTTATGCCAATTTTAGCTAAATCTTGCTAAAGGAAGACATGTTGTTATCTACTTTTGGCATATAGCTAGAAAAAACCAGATCTGTAGGAGTGAGATTTGGATCAGTAGCAACAGAAAACGATTGCTTGAAGGAACTGTGAATGAGATCATGACAAAGTGTAGGAAAAACTAACATTCTTGAAAAAACTATAACTCTTAAGAATAAATTATGCACCCAGTGTTACTTCATAAGGTAAAATCATGAAGTGACAAATGTAATTTTTTTTCAAGATTTTTTATTAGTGGAAATGTCTGTATTCTTACTTCATATTTCCTACTTTCTACACATTGAGAGTCAGCTATCTGAATTTAGTACATCTGAAAAAATTTTACGAGATAGCATGAAATAGTTGCATAGAGCATACTATGTTTTCTTTCACTGTATTCTTTTAACATTGCTGTAAGGGTTGTCCATGGACATGTGTAGTTATGCAGTATATAATTTTTCTATTACAAGGTGCAAAAAATATTCATGATTGTGCGCTGACATTTTCCCCCGGCTAGGTAGAAGGACATTGAGCTCTCATTCTCTACAGCTGCTGTGTTTCTCCAGTGGGATGAGGTGTCAAGATTATGGGTTATTCTTTTACTTGGATTGCCTGTTTATGTGGCAGTATGAAGTAATCAGAAATTTCTTTAAAACTACTATCTTTAAATCATCTATGTCTATATCTTTTAAATATCACTAATTTTGTGTCTTCAATAAAGAGAAGGCATGAGAGGCGGGATTATAGTAAAGGATTTTAGTAAGATCATTTTCCTCATTTGTACAACCTGTGGCTGACATGTGAGTTCAGCAATAGCTCAGACAGAATGAAAATTACTCTCAGAAATGAAGGATGGGACTTCTTTTTACCGCACATCTGGAAAGGGCAAATTACAGACAAGTTCCAGCCCACTGAAGAAGTGGAGTCACATTGCTATAATGCACCCTACAAAAAACGGCTTTGTGCCACATCCCCTTTCCAATGAACCTAAAATACAGTCATGAGCAGGTATTGGCTAATTCTTAAAATGCAGTTTATTACCTGAGGCCACAAAGTGAAGAAGGAGTCAAGAGGAACTATTGGGAACTTTTAGTTCAGAGGTGCACCAGCAGGCAGTGCTGCCTTTCCCCTTCATATGCTTTGCTTCCTCACAGAAGCATTCAGTGTCAAAACCAGTCTTAAAACAGGCTTAAAATAATGCCCAATGCCTCCAGGCTTCATAATGAGATGTTAGCCACTAGATGTTGCTCATGTTACTCATTCTCCGGCTTTCCTCTTTCCTGCTTCATTTTGCTCAGGATGTTGCTGACTTTGTACAGTTGTCTATTTCACAAGACTTCAGATTCACAAATATAAAAAAATGTCATTAGGAAAAGAAGGTTTGCATTACAATGCTCATTATAATAGAAATTACCTAGTTATAACCCCTTTGAAAATCTTGTGCACACAGGGAACACTTGACCCTAGTGACTGGATTTATTTTACACTTGGACTGTCATGCATAATTTGTTGTTCTCAGTAGCTAGATAAAATGTTTTTAGTCCTCCTATGTGTCCATCTTTCATTAAAAATGTTTATCAGGTAGTGGAGATACTAATTAGATCACCATTTTGCCTTCTGAAAGTGAATACATAGCAAAGAAGTTATATATAGGGTGTTTAAAATAGTACCAGCACTTTCTTTATTAGCATCTTCTTCCTATTTTTGTTTTAGTTTTTTTTTATTATACTTTACATACTTATTTTATTTCTCTATCAGGAGTTATACCTAGCCTTATATATAAAACTGCTTTTCCCATTGAAATTCAATTATAAATATATTTAAAATAATAGTAGGAGAGCACAAAGCTTTAGCACTGAGGACTTAACCTCTTGCCATTTTTGCTACATCTTCTCTCTAAAACATTTCAGTATTTAGGAAAAATTATAACTGTTAACTGTTAAATGAAGGCACTGCACATGTTGTCATTGTGCTTCCATAATAACCCATTTTTGTGGATTCCAATTCAGCAGTCAATGTGCAGGGAATATTACTGAATCATAAGCAACATGTTTTTTCTTCCAAGTAATCCTGTTTTTTGAACTCATTGGTTCAGTTGTTCTCCTCAGAATGCTGTTACATTGATACAGATGAGACAGATTTTAAAAGCTGGTATCTCACCAAGCAGGGACAGAATTGTAGTAAGTTTGGTGAGTTTCTACTCTTACATGAATATGAGTATCTCTTATTGTTAAACAACAGAACTTCAAGTTATGTGAGTCTAATTATTTATTTAAAATATTCATACCCCCCCCCACATACACACTCTCTCATATTTCTATACTTTTATATATACAATTTTAGTGCTCCATTGAATTAGAGATTTAGACAATTGTCTAGCAAGAAATTGTTTAACTCTTTTCCCAGTAGTCTTAGCATTGATATGAAAAAAAGCCTAGAGCCAACACAAACACAATACAACCACCTCTAAATGTTTTCCTGGCCACACAACACCATGGGTAAGAAGAATTGTCTCAGTCTGAGCCTCTCAGAGTAGGCTACTGTTAAATTAATTGCATGGAGGGAATAGAGTTTAGAAAGAATCATTATTGACTTAGCTAAATATCCTTCTTCTCAGTTCTTTCAAGCTTGATTGCAGGGCAAAGCTTCTTCATGTGCACTAAAACACCGAGGCAGTAGGATAAAAGAGAAGCTCAGACTGATCTAAGTAAATGGAGGGCAAATGGCAACAAGGGGATCAAACTCCTTGTGTTAACTCTAATTACCATGTTGCTGTGCAGACCTGGATTTGAGAGGGACAGCACTGACTGGCTCATGGGCTCCCAGTAGGAAAGGGTGACTGAATGAAACTAATCTCAGGCAACAAACTTTGACAAATGATCCTTTTAGATGACATTGCATTAACTTTGCCTCTGTGTTTGTAGTAGGAAGGTAACAGGACACGTGAATTTTATTCATTCAAGCCTCACAGAGGGAAACAGAAGTTGGATAAGTAAGTAAAGAGAATCATAGAATCATGGAACATGCTGAGTTGGAAAGGGCCATCAGGATTATTGAGTCCAACTCCTGGCTCTATGCAAGACACCCCAAGAATTACAACCTGAGTTATATGACTGAAGGAAAAAAGAAGAAATCTGTAAGAAACAAATGGGTTTGATTCTCATGGAGCAAGAGGTGCATATTACAAGTCAAAATAGACAAGAGAAAGACGTGCAGAAGGGAAAAACAAACCCTATTTTTCTTACTGCAGAATAGTTTGCAGAGGTAATATCACAGAGGTAATACAAAGTATATCTTATGTACTGGTTAATCTGTCTTGTGTAATAGAATTCGAATGTGATTGACCATGTGCAGGAAATAAAGCCAAATTTAAAAAGTATATATATGTCTGTGTAACCAATTCCCACTAGAAAAGGAAATACCTAATATCATGTTGAAATATATATTTGCCTGATAAAAAAGGGTAGATAATTCTGGAATTGCAAATACTTAGAAATACATTTACAAAAAGGCATCACTGTATAGGAGCATGCACTAAAAAGGAAATGAGATTTCAACTGGAGAAGACACTGATAAGAGGATACTTCCTAGTCTCCTCAGTGCAACACCAAAATACATACAGTATTTTGGTAAACAGAGCCAGCAATTTCATGTTAAAGCAGGAGCAAATGCTTTATTTGAAAATTTCCAATGCATATCAAAATAGGCTTATAAAATTCTTGACAGTCACTAAGAAAGTGGTTTGGAGGCACTGAAGCAACTGATCACAAAAGTACAATAAAATATTTTAATTTTTTTAAAGACTTATACAGTACAGCAGAAATCAAATAAAAATGCTATCTATGGAAGAACCACACTTTCTAAAAGAAATATAATTTCCAAAAATGACAAATGGGTTTATCTGGAGAACTAAATATAATGCTATTTAGTTTTGTTTTTTTCTTTCTTTTTTTTTTTTTTTAAGTTAAAAAGCAAAGAGCAAAATTAGGATGAATTGGGAAGCTTCCCAGGGTAATGAAGAGTATCACACCATCTGTTTGAACGGGAAAAATATTTGATCAGTGCATGTTCCTCATCCTGCTGTGCAATACAGAGGTAAAGGTCCTTCTAACAAAATGATGCTATGTAATCTGAGCAATGGCAACTGAATTGAACAGACAATAAATGCAAATCACCACCGGCTCTTGGGACACTTGAAATGCAACCAAGGTATGGGCCAGTCTGCCTTATAACAGCTGTGAAAATTATCTGTCTGCCATGATCAGAAATTTTCTGAAGATAATAATCGAATAAAACTTTTCTCTCTTTTAAAGATGTATCAGTGGGAAATTTTTGACTACCAGAAATCTCTGGTATGCTTTGAAAGGAAAGCTGAAGTACAGAGGAGCTGAAGTGGACACCTGGAGGTTTTGTTTTCAATTGGATACAATATAAATACCAGGCTTTGGTTGTTGTTTTTTTTTTCCCCGCCCATGTATCCTTGTTCACACTTAATCCAAACCATATAATGGTGGTGAAAACTATAATACTATTTTTCATGCATATGTTTAATAGTTGAGTAACTAGGTAAATGGTCTTTAAAGTATGTAAGGGAAGATGTTGCCACTCTTTTAAAGAAGTCTGTCGGCAGCAACACATGGATTGTTCTTGTGCACCAGTTTTCACTGCTCTCAGCAGAAGGTGGAGTGTATGCTTCAGCTCATGGCAAAAGTTGTTTGGTATTTCCAGTGGGCGAGGTTTGAAAGCATCTAGTCATGTCAGATGCTGAAGTGGCATTGACTGAACAAAGTAAGTTTCTGAATGAAGAGGAGAAACCCGTGTATAATGAAAGTGGCAGTCTAACAAGGAAAATGTGAGGGATTTTTGAACCTCCTACTGGAAGACGGGTGTTTTTCTCCTGGGTTGTGTAGTAGAAGTGACCATGTATCTCAGTTTTCTTCACTTACTTTCTAAATACCTTCAGAGTCATTGCTGTCAGAAGTACAAACTTCCATCTCGTCCAGGCACATTTTAAGTATGTTCAGAGTGACACAAAAACCTTAAAATTTTATGGGCATCTCTCCCTCTTTCCTGTGCCCTCTCCTACTTTTCCGAAACATGATAAAGCAAAAACTGGCTAGGAAAATAAATTATAGAAAAAAATAGAGTAATAAGGGCAACAGTAGACTTTTGTAGAGAGCTGGATCATACCATACTGATATAAAAGAATCAGCCTGTGTTGTTTCTGGTCACAGACATTCACTTGCTGAGTCACATTGAAAAATCAGTCTCCCCCTCTCATTCCAAATGTCACATAGCTCCTGCAGGACACATCTACAGGTCTGGGCAGATCTGCTCATCATCAAGGGTCTCTTTCAGCAGCATTTATCTATCTCCAACATATGTGTAAAGACCAGTAGTGGCTCCCCTCAGATGCTCTCAGCAGAACTGTTCTGATCCCTCAGCTGAACAAGAGAGACCTCTGATCTTTCTCAGGATGCAGAGCTGTAATTATAAAACTGTAAACTAGATGTGAGGCTTAATTATAATGTCAAATAGATTGGATTTTAATCAGCTCTCTGGATATATAGTCAGGAAGGATTTATCAGGGCAATGACCTAATTTAAGAGTACGGATTTCAGCTGAATGTTCTGAAAACAATTTGGTTCTGTGCCTATAGAGGGGAGACAAAAATGCAGACCTCTGCTTCTCAATCATGGCACAGGCTTTAGGAAACAAATTAATCTCTAATGTAACAACAAAGAGAATTTCTGTGCCATGGTGATGATTCTGGTCACAGACACAGAAGAAATGACACATAGAGTTGCTACAGAACACAAAAAGACATTATAGCATGCAGAAATGTATTTTTAAGCAAAAGTTACTACAAGTGCTCAGTGTGAGAGGCAGAAGACTTATGGGAGTACAGTCCCAGTAGCAGCTGGACTCATTAACCAGGTTTTTGTCAGGTGTGGTGAGCAATGGGAGCCAGAAGAGATTGCCTTGCTCCAACAGCACGGTACCACAATCCCTGCAGAGATAAGGCTTTTTGCAGTAAGACCTCTGAACTCAAACCCATCACACTGGTGAGACATTTCCAAACTGGTCAGCCAGAAGGCTGTCAGGAAAGGAGGCTGCTGGAAGCAGGTGCACAGGTGCTAGGTGGTAGCCTTGGACTGCAGCAGGGGCTTCCCTCTATCCCAGAATGGCAGCAGAACCCCTGCTCTGCAGCTGTGTAATTCCTTGTGTTGTGCTGTGCTCAGTAGCCAGAGGGAGCAGGCTTCTGGGATGCCTTGTCTGCCCAAAGCAATTCAACTATATCCCTTCTGATCCTTCTCAGCTTCCCAGCTCTTGGCAATTACTTGAAGTATTCTGAATGGACTTGGCAATCTCAAGAAAGTCTGTTTGGTTTTTCTCAGGATGTTTTAAAGTGGTGGTCTGGCTTACAATAAACCACCACCATGTTTTTAGGAACCACCACAAATAAGTGACTAGGACAGATGACAAAAATCTGGCCCCACAAGTGCTTTTAAAGTACAACAATGCACTAAACACACATCTCCAAAAGTCTGTGCAAAAGCACCTACTGATTTTAAATATCCAAAAGGACACCAAATTAACACTCTGTGAACTGTAGTTTGAAAGCATGACAAAGGCATTCCAGACTAGTTTCATTACAAGAGAATTCTGGTCACATGGTCTGTTGATGCAAGGCTGTTCTTTCTGACAGAGTTCTGTGGAGGACATTATCCCAGAGGTTTTGGAGGCTTTCTCTCCCCACTCTAGCAAATGTATACTCTCCTATTTTCTGGAGGGCAGAGGGCATTGCACACCTGCATCAGCCTGTCAGCTTGACCAGAATGGTGAATGCTGCTCCTTGGGTGACTGCTCTATGTGAACCTGTGCAGCGCTCACTT
>QUSF01000042.1:70665-109598 GCA_003676055.1 Chloebia gouldiae
TGTCAAGGAGAAATATTTGGAAAGGAGAAACTCTGTGGAGGTCGGGACACTTTTTAGGATGTTTAGTTTGTACTTTAAAAGGCTTTACACTGAAGTAATCAAACTAAATGGGATATTTAAGTAACAGCTTTTCTACCAGTAAAATTAATCTTATATGTTTTTTTTTTATTTTTGAATATGAAAACATGATGTAAAGCACACTTTTCTGTTTAGTTTTCAAAGTGAAAATGAGTAATAGTCTCTTGCCTAGATGCAGAAGAAATGATTTCTTATGTGTAACTTTCTATGCTAAGATACCAGCAAGGGATCTGAGCTATACTCCATATATTTTCCAAACATTTTATACATTTGAATGTTTATACATTTATACATTCTTTGAATGTTTACTATGAAAAATTCAGAAAAAAATTAAAAATCAGTTAAAAAGTGAGAACCATAAGTTGCACTACAATTTGTTTAAGAAGTCTAGTAGTAAAGTATAATTTTTTGTGAATAAATAACTAAGATTTGTTAGCTCAGGTTTGCCTTAAGGTTATGGTGTATACCTATAGGTATTTTCAGCATTTGGATTTGAGCAGACACACAAAATTTTATGTTCCAGATGAGATTATGTAATCATGACTGCATGTGTCAAAATTAAACAAAATATCATTTTTGTTATGCAAAAAGTAAGCTTTAAAAATACTCTTATGTCTTATAGCCTCTGATATTTATTAAGCCTCTTTACTAAAATCGGTCACATCAATCAAAATAAAAAATAATCTTATTCTATTATATATATAAAGCTCATCTAAATACATATATAATAAGTCAAAATAGCTATGAGGAACTTCTGCTTCAGCAGAACAAAATATTGTCTTTCCAACAAGCAAAGGAGTATAATATTAATGCTTATAATGTAAAAAACACGGCATCAATATACCTGCTGTATATATTTTTTAGAAGAGAAGTTGACTATAAGCAAGACTGGTTGCAAATATCATATGCAAAATTTTAACAATAATTTTTGGTGCATGTGTGCTTCATACTCTTCTACTTATTGCTGAAAATGTGGCAACAACACATTAGGAAATTAAAGTCACATTTTATCTCTGTGTTGCGTCAGTGTACGTTCTGGAAACCCTAAAGATCTTAATGTCATATCAATGACAATTACATTAACTCACTTTACTGGCTCTGAGATACAAAAAATGTGCGATTCCACTAAAATTCTGCTCTCATAATTGGATTCTGTTCAAATTAGACTGCAGGTAGTCCTGTATTTTAATTAAGAATCATTACTGCCTTATGCTGCTATACTGATAATCAGGTAGAAAATGAGTTGAGCTAAACTGTTTGGAAAAAGAGAAAAGGGAAATATATGCTAAAAAATAGAACTGCCTACCATGTAAAAAGGCTATCATCCAACCTTTTAGAGCTGTGGTTGAACAGACTAATGTGCCAGCACAAAGGTTAAAGCAAGAGGTTGCAATCTTAAGCAGAAGAGTCAGGAATCCAAATGTAAAACAGCAAAAAATAGATTTTTTTAAATTGCATTTTTATTATACTCCAGAAAGATAAAAGGAAAAAAGAGTGGTAGTTAATGGATAGGGAAATTATTTTGGATTGATGATTGGCCCTTTAAAATTAGTAGCTGAAAATACAATATGCACTGTATGTATTAGAGGAAAAAATACTCAACAATTGCACAAATTCCACATCTATGATTAAAATGCCAAAGAATTTTAAAATTGCTGCCTATGGGTTGTTGACCCAGGCTGTTGCTGGCTGGTGGGATACACTCAGGTGCTTGCTCACCTCCGCATCCCCACACAACCTGTGAGACAGGAGAGAAAAGGGGAGGCATAGGAGTGAGGAAACGCATGTCAAAACCAAGATAAGGAAAACACTCACTAGTTACTAGAAAAAGAGTCTTGACTTAGGGCCACCATTGCAAAATGCTCCCCCTTCCCCTGCTACCAGCACCTTCCCAACTGCAAACTGCGCCCTATAATCAAATTCCCTTCCATTCCTAAATATGCTACATTGTGAATAGCCCTCTTAGGGTAGATGTCTGTGAAAGTTTGGAATTTTAACCTATAAAATCACTTTATTTGGATTGAAATAATGGTTTGTATAGCTAAAGGATTTGATGCAAAACCTGGGTTTCCATTTTTTCTTAAATTTCCAAGTGCCAGTACATAGGCAATGCTAGAATGTATACACATGTATGCACAATTGCAATTGGTCTCTAACAGTGACCAAAAGTTAAGACATTCTTTTATGCCAGTACACCTGGAAAACAAAGCTTTATATATGTAGTTATAAGAGATTTAATACTGCAATGGAAATAACATGGAAAATCTGACACTGCTCCTGAATCCTGTGACAGCTTTGCAACTCAAACACTTCCATGTGATTAGTTATAGAAATTTCTTAGTTATTACATTGTGAACATTTACTTTCTTGTATCCTCTTTTTGTCACAAGGACTTATTGTAGAAAGTTAAATTCCTGTTACAAGATCAGATGTTCTGGCTGTAGTGTCAACATCTAAAGGAAAACAAGATGCAAACCTAAAGCACAGTGGAGCCAGTTTTTCCCCTGCGGCAGGTGAGCACCACAGCAACCACAGAGCAGTAACTCCCTGGGCAGAGGTGAGTGCCCTGCCCAGCAGATGGGTTGACAGGTTTCCTCAGAAGCTTGTGTCTGAAACTTTCCTCTCCAGTAGACATGCAAAATGCTGAAAGCTGCTCCTCATTCCCATTTCACTACCATATAACTAAACTGATCACAATTCCAGAAGATGGGAAAGCTGGTTTCAACATCACTATTGAATTAAGAGCTATTATCTCTTGCTTCCATAATGTTTCCGCTGTAGCATGATGGATCAAACACAACAAAATCATGAAGGCTGAAGCTCCACAAGTTCATAGTCAAGCTCCAGAATACTCCAAAAGCAGCTCTTCAAGGGCAAACACTGTTTGGCCTAGTTAAATATGCTTTGGGGACAGCTGAACACATTAACATCTTGTGGAGAGGAGCTGGCTTTAGAGACTGAAGTGAGAAATGATCTATGATAAAAATACATTTGGGGCAGTGCAAGCCAAATGTGAAAGCAGCTCTAACTTCTCCTATGGCAATTCAGTGTGTTCTACTCTTTCTTCTTTTCTGCTCTGTGCTGTGAAGAAAATCAGCTGATGCCAGTTTTATTTATCCTTAGGGGCTCTTTTTCTATCATGAGCTATAGTCAGATAAGAATGCTATACATGCATCTCCTGCTCTTCTAAAAAGGCAATGTGTTTAATATGAACAAATATTTTAAAAGTCATTTGGGGACTCTAATTGGAATTTCAGGGCTCCATCATCTTAATATAAAGAGCCCTATCTTCAAGAAATCTTTCAGGAATAAGCTGTATTCATTGAAACCTGCTACTTATGGCTTTGAATGATTCATTCAACCAGGACTCTTTGGTCTAACTAATATGTGCTCTGGAACTGGTCCTCATTAATCACCACCGTATTGCAATTCCACAGGATACGTCTAACAAAGAAAAAGATTAAAGAAAATTCTTTTGGCCATGCATTTCTATTCTTAGTCTTATGCATTTTTATTTATAGTCTTAGAGTAGTTGACTTCTTTTTTAATCAATGGAGACAATAATTTTCAGGGGTAGGCCAGTCACCAACATCTCATTTAAGAAATTCTACCATCTCACAACTCTGTATGTTTTTGGAAAAAAAAAAGTTGTCTTTAATACCTCCACTGAACTTGCTGCACTAATATAGTTGCAATACTTTAAAAATCTGTCATTAAAGCACTGCTGTGTTTAAAAAATCTGTATGTCATGTTTGCATTTAACAGGTAAGATAAGTGGTAAGATTCTGGGCTTTTTTTTCAAGCTGAGTAAACAAGTTTTGAACTTTCTTGTTGTCATAAGTATTCTTTTCATACAGCAGAAAACTTAATTTCATCCCATGCTTGATTTAAAGTGTTTTGTTGTAATAGTGTATCAGCCTATGAATTGATTGAAAGCAATGTTTCAGATCAAATAATGAAGATCATGAGACAAATACTAGCCAAAATCCATAGAAGGTTTTAGTCCAGAGTAAAACCACAAAGGGCAGGAAAAGAATTAATGCTTTTGTAACACAGATTACAGTTTATTATGAACTATTCACATGTTACAGTTTATTAAAAATTATTCACATGTTACAGATTCTGCGGGAGCAGCTACCAGGTCACCAAAGATGTTTTTTTTCAAATTTTGAAGTGTTATTAAGGAGGGCATTAGAATTCCCATACTGCTAAATAAACTATTGAAAATTCAGGTTAAACCTCACAGCTCTGGGACATATATTCAAAGGCTTTTAAATAATAGTAAATTTCAGGAAAAAGTATAGAAGTATATTCACATCTAAGGATGTACAGCATTGGACAGCTGAATGTAAGTTGTTTTAAAACTATATACAGGTCTTTTATTAATCAAAAATAGAATAGTAAATGTGTTAATGTCAATGCTACACCTACATTGTTGTGACTGGTGCATCATGATGTTCCTAGGTTCAGAAATGTCTATTGACATGTGCAACATTATAGCAGGAATAAATTTTTCTGTTGTGTAGGTAGAAAGTGGAATACATCTGTCAAATTCTCCTTCTCCTGTAGGGTTTTTTTTTTGTATAGCTCACAGAGCTATTGAGAATAACATTATCCTCCCACAGCCCAGAGCTGTGACAATATGACCCAAAATATATTTAGCTTATTTCTCACTAATATTTAGCTAAGTTGAATAATAAAACATTTCCTCCCCCTTATCAGTGTTCAAGCTACACTATTCAGTGCAAACATCTGGTTTTTAAGCAAATATGCTACTCCAGCTCCTATTTAAGTATTTTCAACTTCTGATACCCTAGGAATTTCACAGGTATCTCTCAACCTACCTGAGATCTAATATAATAACTATAATCCTCCTATCTTGATATTTTTCAGAATTGCATGGAATATTGGGGAGTACTTCAAATGTAATGTTTTGGCTTCTGGCTTTTTATCTAAAAAACGGTTCACTGAATTCCTAGTCCTAATAAAAAGGCTATTTGCTTTGTGTTATTCATGCAAATATCTCTGAATTTTAGAGTGAAATAGTGAAATTCTTGACTACCAAATATTTTCGATAAACTTTTAGAAAAAGTTCATGTGATTTTATCAAAACAGTCCTGTCCAAAACTACCAAGGGCATTAAAAAAAACAAAGTGGCTTTGCTTAAGTCACATAGTATACATAATAATTCTTCTAACAGAACAAAATAGAAGTAATTAATAGAAATAATTTAATGTTTTTTATTTGCAATGCTCAAGATTTCTCCTCACACAGTTCATGTTGTGTGACCAATGTATGTGTACTCATCCTATTTGTGAAAAGAACACTTAAAAGTCCAATTTTTTTATGCTTTCTAAAACCTATTTTAAACATTAATATAAAGTCTACTACATATTTCTATACCCAGTTTGCCTGTCTAAGGAGCAAGGTCATCAAAAACTAAATCTACAACTCTGTTTTTGCAACTGGATCTGCATCAGGCTACTGACTCATTAGATAACGGTCTTATTGGATTTAAAAAATTGTAATAAAAATAAAGGACACTGAACAAATAATTGTGGTATAAATAGACCACAATTATAAACTAAAAACAAAGTTAAGGAATAGAGAAGTGCTTTATATAATATATATTATCCATGTACTTCATAATGCTGTATGTGTCTATCTTATGATTTCTTAGGTTTAAAATGCCCTTGTCCATTGCTGAATGGAAAAACAAGAACATATGACTTCTCTCAATGTTTTTAATCCTTATTTGAATTTCCAATTACTGCAACAAAAGATCAAAATTTAGTATTCCATCTTTATCTTCAGATTAAGTTTAATCAAAGCACTTTGGATGGACCCTTCAGGGATTTCTGAGAAAGAATTATTGTGAAAATATAATAAAATTATTGGAATAAAATTAATTGTCTGAAAGATTTCAAAGTGGGCATTAGTGACTTAGTAGATTTTGATTAATTGAATGTAAAGTCTTGAATAACAACAGATTGACTAGAAATTGACTTTAATCCACCAAATCAAATAACTGACAATTTGGCCAATGACAGTTATTAACTGGCTAAATTAGAAAAACTGTAGAAACCCAATTTGTGTTTGAAACAGTGTTACATGGAATAACATTAGGGTGAAGAAATAAAAAGAAAAAATACAGTTTCCTGCTTTTGGAATTGCATGGAGCCCCTGGCAACCATGCAATAATCTGGTAATGCTGAGAGGCTGGGAGGGAGAGAAAAGGAGAGAAAAGGACTGAGCAGAAAAGTCATCATTTTCCTTTTCAATTTAAACAGCAGCAGAAAGGAGAATCTTTTACATCATTCCACACTCAGCTACACACTCAGGATTATTCCAGTAAGAGCTAAAAAATGACTTGTATATTTCTTCACTTGATGGTGCAGGAGTGCTTGAGGAAGAAAGACTTTCTACATAAATCCCTTGAGCAGGGGACTGCAGAAATTATGCATGTAAATCAATAATTTGGCATAGAACTTGCAAAAAAAATACACACTAAAGCTTTATTCAGTAGCTCTGCCATCTAAGCAAGGAACACACAAAAAATATGTTTTGCGTTTATGAGAATGCCACATCTTCAGAATTATAAATCTCGTTTCTTACAAAATAGAAAAAAAACATCCTGACTTTGACAAACCAAACTAGACTTTTTAATGTGTAAATTGTAGCTTGAAACTGGTTTAATTAATGTTAGATACCTAAAGTAAAGATTTCATGCTTGAGTACAACATAATGTTAAAATCCAAGTATAAAATTCTGTCATGAAATATTGCTATCTTATTAGGTTCTTAAAAAGTTATTAGAAAAATTTGAAAACATTTATAGATGGTAACCACATAGTATTTTATATTTAATATAATTTAATATGGAGATCAAATTTTTAAAACTTATAATGATTATATTAAAACCATTTACTTCTTACTTCATTTTTTACATTTGTAAAATTTATTATTATTGGACTATGCCTAATCATAACAACAAATAATGTAGCTGATGTCAAAGAGTATTCCATATTTAATTTCTCTACAGGAAAATGAGATTTTTTTTTTGTACCACCCACTGCCTCCTTTTAGAAAAAGAATGTAACTGTTTTTGCATCCTGTTATTTCACTTCGAGTAACAAAGATACAATTTCCAGGGATGATGAATACCAAAGGTTGTTACAGCAAAGTGATATGCATTTGTTGTTCTCTAAAATGGCTGATAATATTTGAAATTCCATCTTGGAGTCACACAGAGATGATGATGTTACATAGCATAACAAAAAGGATAGTCTCATTTCAGTGTACAAAAGGAGCTAGCTGCCTTTCTTGCATATTCAGATTTGCATGTCTATGGAATCTCATGTTTTGACTTTTTAAAAATCTTTTGAAATACTTTTTGCATTGTGCTTTTAGATAGTGACAACAGTGTAGTTCAAATGCTACAAATTTAACAGTTGTGTTGATATGAAATGTCTCAGATTGGCAGGCTGACTTTTGATGGGGTAGGAAGTCTTTGCAATCTGAAAGAATGATTGTGGATTCAATCATTCTTCCTCTTCCTAATTGTTGTCTCTTGCAGAAAAATGGCCATAATGGCCAGGTTACAGCACTCTACAATACATGCTGCCCGAACAGCAAAAGATTATATAGCTTCTATGCAGAGTACACAGCCTAATTTTTAGTCAACATTGCAATACAAACATACTGGAATAAGAAGACAAAATCCTTCACACTTGAATATAATGAACTGTTTATCCTTTATGACACTGTTGTTCAAGCATATTTGCATGTACATATATTACTGAAATCAGTGTTTAATCTGTGTGCAGACTTAGTTTACAGACTCACAACTGCTTCAACTCATTTGTCATACTAGACAAATTTTCAGCCTTTTTCAGACTTTTTCACTGTTGCAGATGTTAAAGAGAATTTCAATAATTATTTATATTGCTCATCTGTAAACACTCAGACCCACCAGCAATGCTGTATGACATATAGAACAGTATAATTACTACTGTTGATAGTGTTTATTTCTTTTGAGAACTGGTTAAAAATTATGCCCTTTACATATTTGAATACTTTAATTTTTCATCTATTAAAGTTATGGTAGCCAGAGCAATCTGCACAAGTGCCCGGATCAAACAAGTGAAAGCAAATGGGTATGTCATATTAGCACATATACACATATTACGTGTATAAGCCAGTCTGGAATTTTTTAAATTTGGTATATGAGATTTTATTCTACAGAGTATAATTGTGTTCCTTCTGCTTATGCAGCCACTATAATGTGATGTGTTACTTGCCATCAGCAGAGCAGGATAGTTATTTCTAGCTGACTCTCTCTGACAGAAAGACAAATTTCTTTTTGTTGTTTTCTTGTCTGGTACATATGAATATACATGTGCTTTTCTGCCGCGTCTCTATTCTGCTTCCATTAGCTTACAAGCAACAAATGTGGCATTTGCCTTCCCTAGTTTTCCCACTCCAGCAAATTGGTGCTTGAGAATTACTGTACTATTTGAAAGAGCTTATACATAAAAAGGCATCAGCTGGGAAAAAAAAATAGGCAGTGATTTCTTCCTAAACTTTGTAGTGAGAGCGGAGTGGATATGTGGTAGCTGAGCAAACCACACACAGAAAATGTTGAGGGATGGGGCTGGGCAGGGCTCATCATGTGCTTCAGAGAGACCCATGGGGCAGAGACTTCACACACGACCAGCACATGACTGTGCTTATTTTCTGTCTGCTGCTTAGCTGGATCTCAGCAAGTGTGGTGGCCCAGAAGGGCAAGGCAAGGCTCAGGTGTCTCTCAAACTGGAAAGAGTTGTCAAGAATAACAAGGATTTCACAGGTATGCTGGTAACAAGCAGAAGTCCAGGTTGATTTTTGCTGTTGAAGAGAGTTCTTTCAAACCTTGAAATGGTCTTACAAAGCCCACCAAAATGAGCACAGTCTTGGAGACCATGACAACCAGTGAAACTTTAGCCTCAGGAAAAAAAGGAGACTCAGGGAGTCTGGTTGTCTCTAGGTAGCTGGAGAGAAGGTGAAGATGCTCTCTTCACAAGGATCCACAGTGACAACTGGAAATGGGCACAAGTTACTTCAAAGGATATTCCACCTGCACTAAGAAAAAGTTCGTTCACCATGAGAACAATTGTATGTTGGAATAGTTTGCCCAGAGAAGTGATGGAATATCCCTTGCTAGAAATATACAGGATTGTGCTTTACAGAGCAGATTTAATCTGGAGTTCAGTCAGATGATCTCCAGAGATCCCTTCCACTGTAGACTTTTTTATTATTCCAAATTTCAGTGATTCTATAGTTTTGCTCCTTGGACTTTTACCTCCTGATAACATGATAGGGTGAGACATAAACCACAGAAATGAAGGCACAGAGCTATTGCCAGTGGCAAGCTGAATAATGCATGAGGATATATAAAATACTATGCATAAAGTCTATTAATTATGTTTTCTCCGGTGTTTCTGATGGTTGATAATTTGGGCCAGTTTTTACTGGGAAGATCAGGTTATTTACCTGGAAGCTAAAACAAGTTAAATATGAGGATAAGATTTGTGCTTGAAATGTAAAGGATCCTACAGAAATTTGAATCTCTAAGCAAATGAAGAGCAGTTCAAGAATTGTTCCTATTACAAAGCAGCCTTCAGAACTGTACGTCATCTGCAGTCCCTGAAGGAATTTACACCTGATTGTTATTCAGCAGGAATTCCAGTACTTTTATTCTTTAGAGTGATATGCTGCATAGACCCAATATTAATGGAATGACATTCAGCTGAGACATAATAACCAGCCACTTCATCACTACTTTCAGATGTTTCTAATCTTTCCGTCAAAGAGTCATCTGTGTCTTAGGAAAATGATATGCTAGGAATGACAGATGCTTAAAGCTGAAATTACCTCACTCATATTGGATGTTTCCCTGTTTCATACTCTGAGGTTCCTGTTCCTCATCCTGTATTACCACCTATGTTAAGGTCTTTGTACATGATTGTGTTTTGTAGCATTAGTCACTCTGTTTATAACTAAAAAGGGATTCTTAAAATTAAAAGTTTTGCCTGGACTCCAGTTCTAAACCAGTGTAACTTATTGCCCTGAGTACTCTGAAATTCATGTAAATAAATAATTTCACCTATATTAATTATAGTACTTCCACATTCCAACTCTTAAACATGATGCAGACTTTTACTTTTTTTCCCAGATGTTTCCATTTTTGATCTATCTTTAATTGCTTACGGCTGTATTCTCCTAATCTAATTATTGAAAAAGGAGCCAAAAAAAAGTATATCAGCTTACAACTACAATTTCAATTGGACAGGCTTCCAAGATTTTTGATGAAGGACAGAAGACTGCGTTTCATCATACTCTTATTTCAAAACACAGAAAATGGCCTGAGGAATGAGGAGCTTGCTGCTTTCATATATTCCTAGTGTACATGCTAGAATTACAGTGCTCTGGACCATACCTATATGAACAATGTGGTGTCCGATAGCACAACATGAAAAAACTTAATATTTGCAACAGTGTAATGTTGAGTTATAATATCAGTAAACTCAGACAAAAAGTCCTCAGAGACAGTTAAGGGAAAAATTGCTGAAATACTATGTCATAGAGAAAAGTTTCTCAGTTTATTTAGTTTCAACTGAATCAGGACAGAAACAAGTTATAGATTTATAAATGACATAAACAAAACCTGTAATCATCTTCATTTTCAGGGTCAATATCAGTAATACAACATATAAAACACAATACAAGATACTTTCAAAATCTATCAAGCACCTAAAAATGTCTAAATATTTTTAATAAGCAGTCCCCAAAATTTATAATCATAAATGCACAGATATTCACAGACCTACCATCAAACCCATGGCATCCTCTAGTTTACAAGCACCATTGCTCCTTCTAAAGCACTGGTTACCCTGCTTGCATTTTGTCCTGTAAGACATAGCTGCTACAGTCTTACAGGTGTCTGTGTTGCTCTCTATGACCTATTAATTCACAGCTGGTGAGAAAGCACCTCCTAAATTCTTGTGCAAAGACAAACCCGAGGTGTGTGTCCCCGTTTTTTGGTGGCTGAGCTGCTGCAGAGCAGGCAGCTCATGGTGCCTCACAGGGAGTTTGTTCTTGCTGGCCAAAGCAAAGAGATGATCCCTGTGGGGCAAATTCTGGCAGTGTTGAACCAAGTTTGGTGGCTGCTGTTTCCACTCTGATTCCTGCTATGAATTTTCATTATGCTTTTACACTGCTTTCAAGGTGAATTTATTTATAGTTCTTCGTTTCTAAAGTCTTCCACTACTGTTTAATTCTGCTGATGGTGGTCTTTCTCTTACACATGATCAGGTTTTGGCAAACACACAAAAGTTTGTTTGAAGCACACACTCGTGGACTTCACATTCTTACTAATGAAGTGTGTTAGCATTTAATACCAAAAGATTAAAATTATAAATCTTAATAGAAAAGATTTGGCAAGGACAGACAGAGGGAACATTGTCACAATGGAATAGCTACAAAAGACTCCTGCTAGTAGTGGGTAGAAAGACTTCTACTCAAAAAGGCATTCTTCTTTGTCTGGAATTGAGCATGTGCATAATAATACGTAAGCATAACAGTATTATTTGTATTTTAAAATCCCCTCTCTTGCCTATGTCCTGCATGTATGAGAATCTTCCAAGTTGTGATTGTAAATATAACGTGTTTGAAACATGAAAAATAACTCAGAAGAGATATGGTGTGTTGATACATGTCCATGACCAAAAACCCCAAATGGATGGCTTAAATGTATTTACATTATAGATGGCACTGCAGATATAGCTTAATTTCTCAATTGCATTGCTTTTCTTTGTCTACCTACTTGGATACTCCTTTTTTTCCTTACTTATCCAGCCAAATACAGATTTTATGAAAGAAGATACATCTTTATTTTGTTTGTTCTTGGGAATAAGCCCTTTCCTTAATATGACAGAAGTCATAGCAGGAAAGAAGGAAGGGAAGAAAGTTTAGAAAGTTTTGATTTTGTTAAAAAAACCTTTCAGCATAATGATTTGGTTTGATTCAGCATAATGCACCAACTCATGAAGTCCAAGGCTTCTTCAATTGTAAGAATCCATTGGGATTTTTAATCACATTGTATAAGTAACCCATATCACAAATTTATTTTTCTTATGACTTATGGGTCTTCATGGACATCAGATGTGTTCAGCACTAATTATCTAATTATATAATGTGAGTTACTTACATAATTTGAGTTTAAAAAACTTTCATCATGAATTATGCTAGTAAGAAGATTATGACTATATACTTTCCCATAAACCAATTTGGAGAAATTTGAACACCAGAAAACATAGCCCTTCAGCAAACATGCTAAATAATTGTTGAGTTACATGCAGAAGCCAGAATTTTTTTCAGCACTGAATGTTTTTACCTTCATCTTCCAGTGGTTGGATCAAGTTATAGTCTTGACTGTTATACTATATTCTACTATAAGATTATTATGCCCTGTTAGGGGTTTTACAGCCCTTGATGAAATAACCCATTTTAACTTAGCAAAGAGATGTTTAGTTATTGTGTGTTTGTGCCTCTCTAGCAGAGGTGATTAAATGGCAACACGTTAGCTAACATCTTTGGTGTGAAGAAAGTTAAAAAGAATTGGTGCTGCATCACTGGGTTCCACAGACTTGACTGCCTACCCAGCTCAGCAGTGAGCCAAGAGTATCCTCACCTTTCTTAGCAGTCTTCCCTGATATATAGATATTAAACACAAAGTGATTTTCATGAGCATTTCAAGGAAATGAGATACTTCTGATTTAAGGTCCGTCTCCCAGTGCTTGAATTATGGACACCATAGCTGGAAATCCATCCAAATCAGAAAAGAGCCAAATGACAAGCAATCCTGTTTATTTTGAAGAATTATCCTTCTGTATGTACAGATAAGTGTTAGCTTATACTTTTCTGGCTAGAGAGCTACATGGGGCACTAAGATTTTGATTAACAACCAGAATTTCCACTTTTCAAACTCCATGAATTCCAAGATGGGGTTCCCTCCCCAGTAAACATGTAAGACCCACACTGCTCTCTAGGACTTTACATTGGATCCTGTGGTATGACTTTGATTTCACACACTTAGATATCTACTCCCCCCTCGTGGGAAGAAAGAAAAAATGCCTAATAACGTTTAATCAAATATGCACTATATTAGTCATGGAAAAAGACTGAAATGGACATGCCTCCAAGACGTAATTACTTTAGGACATTCTATCCTAAAAGGAATCCTAAACCAGTTTCCACAGACTCTTATAAGAAAGCTGAGTTAATAAGCTTCCTTAAATTAAATGTTGATAAAAGAAATCCAAACAGAATTAATAAATGTATACATCTCTTGGATATCTTTTGTAAATGAGACTGGAAGATTTTTGAAGGCCTAAATAAAACAAAAGGTTGCACTTTATGGAAGTGTTTGGAATCACAATACTATTTTTTCTTCAAGGTTTGTACATTCATATCAATATCAAGATAAAGATGGTGATGTAAATAAAGGTGTATTTTCACATATGAGCACACTGTGGTCCTAAGGTTCATATGATGGATTCTGGAAACAGCAACCAGCCATTCACAGGTCAGTGTGAAAACACAAAGTTAACAAAGATATCACTTCTTTGCATACTCAAAAAATGGATGACTAGATACCCCATGGGGAGGAAACACCAAAGAATTCAAATCTACTTCATTTGCTGCTGAAACAAAACCAGGCCCTCTGGCCCTGTGGGTGTTTTTCAATTCCAAAAAAAATTATTGAACAACTAAGAATGCTTACTCATTACCAACAAGTATGCTCTCCATGATCCAAAAAGCAAACAAAGCTCTAAATCTAAATAAGTAATTTATATTCTTTCTGGTTGAATTTCACAATATTATGGAATAGATCATTGAATATTGTCATGAAGCTTTTTATGCCAACCGGAAGACTTCTGTCAGTTTTCTTATACTGCCTTTTGCCAAGCATTTCTTCCTTGAAAATATATAAATTCCTTTTATACCCCCCTAAAAAAAAAAAAATTCAACATTCAAAATTTATTTAATTTTTTGTATTTGAAATAAAAAAGACGAGATGAAGAGAAGTCTTAGGTAACAGCAGAAAACTATATTCTGCTGTGAGTCCTGCTGTCACAGGAATTCTTTGTATCAAAGTTTTGCTCTATCTATCCCTGCAGGAAATTGAGAGAGCAGTTTGAACTTTTTACAATGCATGTACAAAAGAAAAAGGAAAATACATGAAAACCCAAATGCACATATTAACTAGGCTTCCTAGAAGTTGCTACTAATTTCAGGGTCTACAGCTTTGGAGATCTACAGAGGAGTTTGGAAAGAAGCAAACTAGACTTTGGGAAGAAAATAACTGCATTGGCCTTATTAGAGGGAAGGTCTATAAGAGGTAGAGCTCCAAGAGCAAGGGTGTTTCACAGAAAAGTATTTTGTTCTTTTGGGTTTCATCCAAGTAGAAGAAAGTGCCATGATTTGGAGGGAAAAGTTGTGAATTATAAAGGAACATTATTATTTAGTACTGGGTATTGTTTATTAGTACAGAGGTATTAAAAAAAGCATGCTGCAATAGCAATCATTTGAATAAAATTTATTTAGCAGACAAAAATAATACATGTTGAACCCCAGAAGAAAACTTAATTACTGAGACTCGTTACCCTCTTCCCATACAATTATTTTTCAGTGAAATTCTTGCCTGTCAGAAGTGCTTGCCAATTTGAGCCCTCAGCAGGCTGCCAGGTCAGCTCTGATTCTTTCCTTCTATTCATAATGAGAAATGTCTTCTAAAAAAGTATTCTTCAAGTTCTGTGCTTCCAGTTCTTAAGCCTTAGTTTTGTTCCCAATACTGGTGGTGTCTGTCCCCATTTTATGGCTGAATGTCTGCTCTCATGAGGTAGCGAGAGGTCACCAAATTGAGGCTTGTTTTCTCTTCATTTAAGTTCAAAGGGCTTAGCAAGGCTGCCAAGATGACATCTAATTGATGTTATATCATGAAATTAGTCTTTCTAGTTGCTGAAGTGTAATGCAAACTTGTTCTCAGAGCAAAATTAACAGGAACAATTTTCCATGCAGCTGAAGAAACTCATGGAAGTGGGAAACTTTTGGTTGACAAGGCAATCAAAAGAATCCAGAATGGTGGTGGCTAAATTTCAACTAGACTTCCATTGTCACTGAAAGGAGGAAAATAGTCCTGTCTTCATTGGCAAGGCACATATATGCTCATAGGTGAAAAACAAATGTGGAAAAGACATCTTAAAAACTCCTAATAGGAGCAATTACCTCCTTTTTGAAATCCTTGAAGGATCAGAATGATCCTGAAAACTCCTCCAAACCACCTCACCTAAAAATCTTACCCTTTATTGAAATAAAGTTTCCCATGACAGAAAAAGTAGCTGATAAATATGTCTGGATGAGACAACACTCACTTCTGAAAGTGAGTGTAGAATTTATGTGTCAGTGAAAGGGCAGAAATGGGCTGTATGGGCTAGCCTGGAGGTTTGCCAGCAGAAAATGAGCATTTTGGTTGCTGTGAAGAGTGTTACCAGGATGTTGTGTTAATTGTAAAAATCACCTATTCAATATTTCACACATGAGTGTATTTTTTCATTTAAGGGTAAATTTAAGTCCATAGAGTTCAAAACCTAACTAGTGGTGTTTCATTTGGCCAGAAAAATCCTGGACAGGACCCAAATATGAAGCCTCTATGCGTGTTAGTCTTCCCTAGGCCTAGGGAAATTGATGTTATTTTAAAGCATACGAGTTCATGCATTTTTATTAGCATGTGCTTAGAATGCTGTTTCACAGTTAGCAGCTACCAGAGACACATTAAACTTGCTTTAGAAATATGATGTCTAGTCATGATCAATGCTAAGGATGATGCCTACGCCGTTTGCAGCTTGACACTTGCAAATAAGCTATTAATTCTGATGTGCTTACTAGCTTGTTGTGCAATGTCTGAGTTCATCCAGGCAATATCACTGAAACTGATTGCTCTGTGGAAAAGAACAGAATTAAAGAGAGTTATTCATCACATGAATAACTATCACACAAGATGGTGTTGACATAGCCCGGCAGTGGTGCTTCCAGCATTAATTGGGGCTTTTTTTAATCCCTCATTCATACATGCTCTGTATGGACCACTGACGGGAAAAAAAATTATCTGCTTATTATCCATGTTTGGTACTGAATAGGACACATGCAACAAGATGCCTCAGACTGTATGTCTTTCAGATATGGATCTCACTCTTTCTTAGACTTTCTCATTTTTCACTAACTTTTACATGGGGCAGTAAAAAGGATAATGTTAAAAATGCATTGAAATAAATTATGCTCTTCCCTTAGTATACAATCTGGTCTCTATGAATGACAGTAGGAAAAAAAATCAACAAAAAATGTTATTCTTGATTTGCACTGAAATAATTGTTTGCCATATCAGTGTTACAGCTATGTCTGTACTACTGTGGGTGCAGATGCCTGACCTATCTGACTGTAATACGATGAAGAGAAAACCTGCTAGAGAAGAAGAAAATGAAAATTTTAAAACATTTGTTGCTTCTTTATACTTGCAATTGTATGTCTTCCTTAGACATAGCATGGCAAATCTTTCTCCTCCATTTTAGATTACAGTTGCAGCCTTAGAAATGCACCTTTTGGACAAGTCATAACTGGACAAGTCATCATAAAGCCATAAATGCACTTTTTGGACAAGTCATAAAGCATCTGTTCATGTCTTCTGACCCTGAAACTTCCTGCAATACATCTAATGCCCTCTCACCATTTCACAAGGAGTGTGATACAACTCTGAAACTGGTGATAGTTCAGAAAAGGACCTCATCTCTCTCTGTCTTTGGAGATTTAGAACACATCCAGAAATAGCCATGGCTATCATGATTGAGTTGGTAATTGTCTACCTCACAGTGGGTATTGGACTGCATGACCCCAGAGGAAGAAAGAAATACCTTCTTTTTACATCTGTTTTTGTATTTAAGCTTAGAATTGGAATCTGTCCATAGGGCATAGTCAGAAAGAGAATAACACTGTGAAATGAAGACACATTCTTAAATGAAGAACAAAAAGGAATAATGAATACTTCCAAAATACAAACTATGCCTAATACTTTGTATTTTTCAATCTGTGTGTCTGAGTAGTGGCTAGGAAGGAATCTGAGATAGGAAATACTGGGCTCTGTACCAAATGTAACCTGATGTTTGAGCAGCAAAATTATGCCAAAATGTTTTTCTGGAGCTAGTGATTATGTATGATTAAGAATAGAAGTGGCATGAAAATAATAACTTAAAAACTGTTCTTCTGAAACTTCACAGGCTGCAGCTAAATTTATTCATGAGTCTGACAACCTGAAAATCTGAGTTATAATAGCAAAGATATTAAAATAAGTGAGTCACAGCCTGATGTTCACTATGCTGAAGATATGGCTTTGCTTATAGAAGGAAAATTAGAATGGAGATGAATGTGACAACCTTTATACTGAGTTTATAGACAAACTAGAAAGTTTAAGACTGTTTCAAAACTGACTTCTGAGACAAGTTCTGAAATAGATTTTTGCTCTCTCAGGAGGTCTCTTTCACTACAGAAGCCATAAGCCACCACACATTCAATGATATTTTAAATGGACGCCTATTTTTTAAGAAGTCCCAGTCAAGGAGAGGAGAATAGAGAAATTTTCTCTCTGAATTTACCATGAAAGCTTTCACACTGCATTAACTGGACGAGACTAAGAAACTTGCCACACTAGAAAAAGGGTGTTACTTCCAGCAGGAAGTTGAAATGATGACTCTAGTGATGGTTTATTGTCTCTCCAAGGTCTCAGTATCTTTGTTGGACAGTGAAGAATCAAGAAACTTTCAGCTCAATTTGAAAATCTCCTTACTGGAATTCAAAAGAACTATTAGTAGTGTAGCTTAGTGCATAGAAGTATTATTATGTGAACATAACATTAAACATGCTGAAGTTCTTACTGCATAAATCCTAGCTCCAAATGTGGCATTAATATAGACTTTCACATTCAGATAAGGAGTGGAAATATCATTTCACAAAAGCATCAAACTCAACTGTGCTGTAAAATTTCATGACCTGCTTTAGACAGCAAAAATTAGAAAACAGCAGAAATGCTGCAAACCTAATTAATTTCTATTTTTTCTTTCCTTCCACACAGTTACATATTTATTACTATGACAGTAGAAAATTAGGTAAAATATTCAAAACTACTAGAGTGATCATACTTTTTTTTTTACTGTGCTATTAGCACAATTATATTTTTTCCACTTGTAGGCATTTTCGGTAGAGTATAATTTTCTTTGACATGAAGAAATCTGGTTTTAATTTAATATGGATTAAATTAAATGGATTTTGGATTAATTTTTACATTAATTTTCATGGTAAGTTACTTATGTTTTTTCATTATTATCTGAACAGGCATTTGAGCAGTTATTGCAATTTACTTCTTGTTATTTGAATTGATAGTTTTATTGTCAAGACGATTAACAATTAATGAAGTGGGAATTGAAACCACTAAAGATCAGAGATTATTTGCTATGAACTAATTTATGAGGCTTTAGATATTTCACTCAATGGCCTTTTGCATTGATAAAACTTCTTGCTGTTTCCTAATACTACTGAACAAATGACAAATGACAAATTGCTTAGTTAAGTGCTCCTGCACACTTCAACTGATAAAGTACTGATATGTGCCCATGCTGGCATAAATAATCCTTTTTGCTGCAAAATAAATTAATCATCATCATCATCATCACCACCAGTTCTGAAATTTAGATTTGGAAAAGGAGAAATGGCAAAAGCATCATTGTAGGTTTACAGAGTGGCTTGTATTTGTATATAAATATCTCAGGTATATTGATCTATGTTATTCTAGGTAGCATAGAAATTGTAATAGAAAAGAAAATCCTATACAAGTAACCATCCTTTGATAGTAAAGAGCAGTTATAGCTGGTGAATGAAAAAACGAGTCAGGATGGTTGGAGAGATGCAGGAGGTATCATCTGGAAACAAATAAGAAAGATTAGATACTAATTTTTCCAGGTAGCTGAAGTGATGATGCTATATTTCTGCTTTTGATTTCCAAGCAGAACAATGTGTAATTGCTCCTGAAGATGGTGGGTAACAGCATGTTTTAGATCCATTTCTGCTGTGCATGTCCTATACAATCAATCTGTTCACATACTGTCAATGCAATGTATCCATAGCACTGCAGAGCTGGAAACTAAATACCCATCATAGTAGCAGGTCTGGTGGATTCTGGATTTTCTGTGTCAGTTCTGCAGAGTTCATCTTTGCATGTGCAGGAGCTGTGAATTCTAGACAGAACGAAATTTTGTTCAAATGGCTGAAGGGCGATCTCATTGCAGTCACAAGTCCCTCATGAGGGGAAGAGGAGGGGCAGGCACTGATCTCTTCTCTGTGGTGACCAGTGGCAGGACCCAAAGGAATGGTCTGAAGTTGTGTCAGGATGTCTAGGCTGGATATCAGGAAAAAGTTTTACACCCAGAGGTTGAGCATCAGAGCAGGTTCCCCAGGGAAGTGGTCATAGCACCAAGACTGATAGAGTTGAAGAAGCTTTAGGACAACACTCTCAGGAACATGGTGTGACTCCTTGGGTATCCTGCACAGGCCCAGGATTTGGACACAATTGTCTTGACAGGTCTCTTCCAACTCAACACATTCTATGATTGCATGATTCTGTGAGGAATCTTACACAGCTAGTAGAAAATATTTCCCTAAAGGATTCTTAGAATTCAAATTTGGTAGAAGATGGCAGGGAAAAGAACTTGTAACACAAATTTTAAGATAAATGACAGTAGATCTTTTTTTGTATATCGACAGACATTTATAAGTGCTTGTAAGAGAAGGAGCACTGCTCATATAAAAGTAGTCAATTACCCTCAGCAGTAGAAATGAGTATTGTTTAGCAGAGTGACAGTAAAGACACTGCCCTGTTTGCTTAGACATTATGAAACAGTAAAAGAGAAATGCTGCATTTTAATACTCTCAGTCCTACTGCAGCCTTTCCTCAGGAGGGAAAATGCTGCCCTAAGGATGCTCTTGTGGGAATTCTAGCATGGGCAGTCCAAGAGATGAGTGCAAAACTATGCTTTATCAAGAAGTTAGAAGGGAGCAGGGCCTCCTCACCTCAGAATTGACAGGGCAGCAAAGCAAAGATTTTGGGCAGTCTTCATTAAAAATGTACCTCCTAGAGTTACGCAAGATTGCAAAGTCAGAAAAGTAGCACGAAGCTGTGTACATTTTCTTACATATATTGCATAGAATTTTCATTTTCACAGCTTCTGTGTAAAGTGTTTATAGTTTTAGTGTATTTTAAATTTGTTTCCTCTCCACCTTAGACAAATAGCTAGTATGTTTTGTCTCTACCTTTATCTAAGAGATTGTTAAGTAACTTTCTGTTTTGTTTATCTGAATGTTTTCTTTAGAAATCAATGCAGAGCATATTTCCTGTATTTGATTATAGCTTTGGATGAGCAAAACTAAGAGTATTTTGGGGACCAGGTGTAGGATTCCTGTTTCAAACAAACATTCTGAGCAGGCATGACATCAAACCCAAAGAAACCAGTAAGTTTAGCACAACTTGCCTACATGTTCTGGCTTGAATTAACAAGTTTGTCACCCCAAATTTACCATTTTCACAGCCTTGGGTGTTATCAGCCGTTACTTTTGAAAGCACATGGTATCTTGAACAGCTTTTGAAAGCAGACTTTATTTTTCTGTATCCAGAAAAGAAAAGATAGGAATATATTTTCTTGCTTTTATGCAGTGGAGAGAAAGAAGCAGATAAGGCTTTAACCAGAAGGTACACAAGTTGTTAAGCATGTCAATGATTGGAAAAAGAAACTTGCTATTGGGAGGAAAGGCTTAAAACCAGAAGATTTGGCAAGGACAAGGATTCAAAGTGTCCTTGTAACTGGGAATGCTAAAAATGCTTTCTTGGGAAAACACCATTTCTTATGCCAAGTGTTGTGCATCCTCTCCCTGTTTTGAGAAGAAGTATTCCTGTGGAGTGATAAGAGACTCTCAGACATGCCCGAAGCTTTTTATTCCAGTGAAGCAGGCAACAACCCTTCCCTAGGATGAACTAGACCAAACAGAGCCCGTGTCCCTGTGTTTCTGTGCCACCCTGTGTTGTTAGCAAGGTAATGAGATAAATCTACTCTTTGCATAATGGCTGTGGTTTGATGGTTGCCCTGGTAACCTGTATGCATCCTTTCACACACCTGCAGATGACTGTATCACCAAGTAGAGATCATGAAATCTTGTGCCTCCAACACGTAAAGTTGCACACTTTAATTCAATGTCAGACAAAGTCTGCTGTAGTAGTTGATCAATTATACTATTATTCACACACAATTGCATTATTCTCCACATATTAAAAAACACCCACTTGTTCCTCTGAAATTTATTACTCCTTTTAATGCACAGACTGTAAATTTGCTATGTAACATAAACTACCTCATAGTATTATTCAAAAAAGGAACCAGAAATATTCAAAATCTAATGCATTTGTATATATTGATACTGAGGTTAATACAAGCATGTCCCTATTACACAAGCTACTACTTGCTTCTTGTTACCATGACAATTCAGTATCTTAATATCTTCAACAAAATCTACTGCAGAAAATAAATCTATTCCATGGTCTAGTTAAAAAACTGGTCAACTCCTCATCCTATCTATAAAATGAGAAAGTCACAGTTTAAGATCAAAACCAGCCTGATGAATCAACAAAATACTAAAGTATATGAACATCTCAGGCATATTTGAATTGTCTAAGAACAGCTCTCATATAAGTTCAATCTTTAGACAGTTGCTTTCAGATGTGAAAATTGACAATGTGATTTGTTTTTTTTTTTTTTTTAGTTGCAGGTCATAAAAAAGATACTCTATTTGTCTGATAATAACTTATTCAACATTATTTTATGTAACTATAATTTTTACCAATTAAAGCAAATCAAAATTTCAGATAAATTATTTCAGAAGGGCATTCTGAAGGAAAGTTTTTGTATCAGAAGACAGGGTAACTTTTCAAACTACATAAAATAAAATGGCAAAGTTGCCTTCGGAAATTCAAATATGTCATGATTTAACCCCACCAAGCAACTAAGCACCACACAGCCATTTTCTCACTTCTGGCAATCAAAAGAAAAACTTGTAGGTTGAAAAAAAGGAATGCACAATACAGTTGCTAACCCCCCTCAGTCATGCCAAAATTTCATCCCTGAATTGAGATAATTCTCTCTTCCAGATAACTCACACAGTTTATATACTGGGCGTGACATTCTTGCATGGAATATCCATCTTGCCAGTTTGGATCAGTCATACTGACTATGCTCCATCTCAGTTTCTTGTGCACCTCCTCATTGGCAGAGTGTGGGAAACAGAAAAGTCCTTGATTTAGAGTAAGCACTGCTCAGCAACAACTGGAACATCAATGTGCTATTCAGCATCTCATCTTGAATCCAAAATTCAGCACTGCACCAGCTACAGAAAAGATATGAACTCTATTCCTGTGAAAACCAGGATAAAAGAGTTCAGCCGTTTTGGTGGAGATGAATCATAAAGGGAGATTTTGGGAGGATTTTGCTAGCCAGATTTTATTTCTCCATTACTTTCTGATTTTTATTATGCCTCTCCATTGCCTACTGCCTGGTAGCAATAAGAAAGAAGTGTCAAACCAAAAAAAGGGTTACTTAAACTTTTGTTAGCCTATTCTCAAGGCACTACCAACCAAGCTGGCCAAACAGCTGTTACAGTTTTAACACCTTTACACCATGCTGTCTTAAGTCGCACCTTACTCTAAAACAATTATCTACAGTTGCTGTTAGCAGAATATAAGATTTGGAATAGCTTAGCTCAATTTGAAGTCCTTTCCATCTTTTTGTGAATGTGCTTTGATGTTAACATGGTATCATGTTCACTATGATAATAGTGAACTTCCAGCCCTTTTGAAGTATGATTAGCACTATGCCTGCACAGTCTAGGACATGACTATTAAACAGTTCCAACACAATCGAAATTACATAAATCTTCAAAATAAGAAATAGATGATATTTAGATTACAGTCTTAGACAGAAAGCAATAATTAAGATTTATTTTATAAAATTCATATTTATAAGATAGATATTGCTTACAGAAATTCTAGAGGTTTGTTCACAGTTTTGTTTCCAAAAGCATTGAAAGAAATCTTGCTGTGTGTCATAGAATGAAGTAAAATATGTGTACCAATGTACTGCTCACACAGGGAATTGAATGCACTGAAGAGTCCAAAAGCATATGGAAAAAAAATCCTAATTAATTCAAAAAGTTGTTGGTAAAGATAAGAACTAGAAAACAGGCAATTTGTAGGTCATTCAGTTTCCCTGCAGTTACCATTTAATTCCATATGAAATACAGATACCCATGTCAAAATTTTGGATTCTGAAAATTCTCCTGCTTCTAGCAAGCCTTCTAGTACTTAGAGTACTTGTACTTAGAGGTATCCAATCAGATGTCCATTTGGAAATACCAGAAAATGTCAATGGAACTTTGAATGAACGTCTGCAGGATAAGTGAAGCCCTTAAGCTGATAAAAATTAAGGTTAGGTTGACAACCTGGTCTAATGGAAAATGTCCCTGCCTATGGCAGAGGTTTGGAACTAAACAATCTAATTTGAAGTCCCTACCAATTCATATCGATATGTGTTTATATGATTAACTACCAGTCAGAAGGAAGGAATATATGAGTTAGAGTAATATCTCTAGAGAAAGTTATGAAGAGATATACCCTGTTGAGTATGCATGATGTGAAGGCCAAGTATGTGTTGAAGTCTAGAAAACATGACTGGACATGGGACTCTTTTTCATAGCACTTCAAAGGCTTTAGCTTGTAAAGAAACCCCCCTGCTTTAATTTACCTGTCAAGATAGAAAAGGCAACATGCAAGCTTGGAGATTTACAAACTTGAATTTGCAAATGTTCTGGAAACAGATGCTGCTGCTGCTGCTACAGCAGCAAATGATACAACATTTTATTCTAGAGGAAAGTGAGTAGAACTTCTGAACCATGGTTCCCAGTCAGATGCATAGAATTTGTTTTTCTCCTGGCCCTACTACTTGTGGGAAGGGGGTCGCACCTTTAGGATAGAGGAGGTGAAATATTTCCTATGTGTCTGCAGGAATACAACAATAAACTTTGTGAAATCAGTGGACTGATAACAAACCTGACTGCAGAAGCAGCTTTAAGGAAAATCTCTTCACGACTGACCACAAAGCCCTACAGTACATTTGAACATTTGATTTGATGCCAGTGGTGAAGCTATCTTAACTGTAAAGCTGACACTGATTGAAAGAATACAATCCAATATCCCCTAAGAGAGTCTCTACTAAGACAGAATAGAGTTGGGATTCATACTTATTTTATACCCATTTTTCCATCCTGCTTATTCTGTTGCTCAAAAATATTGTCTTATTCTTTACTCTGTCATGTTTCTGTCTGAACAACCAAATTGTTTTTCTTTCCAAGAATGTAAATTATCTGGGGAGCGCAGTGCGTGCAACACACTGTAATAGTTTCTTTCCAGTCCTGTGACATTTCATAACAGCTGAAGTCCTTGGAAGATACATAGATCTGTGTACCAAAAATTGCTCTCTCTTCCAGAATTTGAATTCCACCTGTTCTGTCAAAGACACTCTTAATGGAAAACACAATTATCATTCAGTCTTTTTTTTTCTCCAATGATGTAGCTTCCATTTCAAAGTATACCTTTTTGTTGGTCACCTCTCAATCAGCTTGGCCAGGTTTGTTGCAGTCTTTCCAGTTGATATCAGAGCCACGATCCTTGTTCAGCTTAATTGTATGCCTGTAACTAGCATTTGCTGTAGATTCAGCTGATGTATTTTAAAGATGTGAATCCTAGCAATCCTCTGCAATTGCTGTTAGAAGAATATACGAGTAGAAAATGTGCTTTTGCATACCTGTGAACTTCCAGCCCTTCTGAAACAACCATTAGCAATGTCTCTTCACAGTCTAGGACATGAGTATCTGACCATTAAGCTGTTCCAGCACAATCCAGATTACATAAATCTTCAGAAAAATAAATGAGATTTAAATCATAGTGTTAGACTGAAAGGAGTAGCTAATATTTATTCATATTACCAAGTAAATTAGGTGTTGCTTAAGGAATTTCTGGATCCAGAATTTTATTTCCAAAATTGTTGGAAGAAACCTTGTGCCAGGTTTGTGCAACTCCACCCTTGTTGTGAGGTAGAGTTGTGTACAAGTATCAAGGTGCTGCTCACGCAGGGAATTGAATAGGTTGAAGAGCCTGAAAACATATGGAAAAAGCCGTAATGCATTCCAAAAGTGGTCAATAAGAACAAGAGATAGAAAACACAAAAAACCCTTGTAGTTTGCAGCTCATTAAGTTTCCCTTCAGTCATCATTTAATTCCAAATACAAAACCATGATAAAATTGTACATACAGCTAAGGTTTGTAAAGATTTGAGTGCTACGTGAAAAAGAAAAAAATCATCAAGCTTGGTATTTAAAGTCTGATTTTGACTTTTATATGGATTCTAGCGGAGTTTTTGGCTTTCTCTACTATGTACAGTGTGCTTATATCCCTTCCTGTATTTCAGACACTCTAGGAGTGCATGAAGAACATGACTAGTAATTGGAATCCATTTGTTTGTTGAAGTTTGTCACTGAGACTGATCATCAAGGGCAATTATTCATCAGTTCCCTATTTCTTCAGCCAGCAGATGAAAAATAAAGTTGTTGCCTTGGGGCTGTGAATTTGCTGGGGCCCATGAATCTTCCTGGTATAATCTGGTTCATAAGTCTTTCTGGTGAGCCTGGAGATTTCTTATCATTACAGCAAAATGACTCACCTAACAGATTGTCTTTCTTCCAGCCAAGCTATGAGTCATCCTCTGAAATGTAAATGTTATGGGAGGCTGTGCTGAATAGCACTGAGCTGAGCTCCATGGGACTACTGACTCAGTGACCGAAGGAAGCAGCATGCACTCAACTACATGGCTTTCTTGATGTTCCCAGCCACTTAATGGCAAATTTTGACAGGACTAAGAAAAAAACCCCAGATCCTGTAACACTTAAATCCAGAATAAGCACTGAAACACAATAATCCAAACTGATTTTCCCTTGGGATGTGAACTGCGTGCCATGCTCTAGGCAGTCATAGGCCATGACCTTTCCAGTTCTCATCATGAAATACATCAAGGTATGTTACAATTTAATGGAGATAGCTTTATTGATACTTTGGACATATTTGATATAATTAAATCTTAATTTTAGTTTTGGAAGCATGGAGAAGCAAAATACACAGTATATTGTGTAAACAGTAGTTTGGGCATTAAAAGGAATTAGTTACTACATATTTATATTTTACAGTCTAGTAGTAGGCAACAGGATCCTGCAGCTTCTCTAGTTTTCTGTATGATAATGGGAGTGCAGAACAGTGGGAGAAACACAGGTTCTGACTTAACTTCTCCATCCAGCACACCAAACCTGAGTGTGATTTTCCTCTACAGCTGCCCAGAATAGGCAGTTTCCACAATGGAAAAGAAAGCTGGACAAGGAAGAAATGGAGAACCATCATGCTTTGCTTGGATTATTGGCACTTAAGTCAAATTTAGAAAAACCTCAGTAAAGAAAATATCTGGCAAAAGAAAAAGCTTACCATAAAACTTTTCAAGATAAAAAGACAGTAGAATGCACTTTCATTATGCCAGTACACTTTGATTAGTTGTATCATTATGAGCTTTTTTTTTTTCCCAAACCACACAAAAAATGGATTTAGCTAATCTTCTTAGTGGATAATGGACTTTCACTTGGAAAAGAGAAGTTAGAGAGACAGCTCAACTGGAAGAAAGATGATGAAAATATATTTGACTCTCAGAATGTCTTGATTAAACTAGCAAGTTATGTAAATTGGTTAATTAAGCAGATATTACAACTTGGAGCATCTCAGAATGTTTTATATAATGATACTCAATTACTGCAGAGTAGCTCTACTCTGTTATAGAGAATAATATCTCATTTCAATAATTCAGACTGGTAAACTCCTGCATTCTGCCAGAAATGGGTTTCCCAAGATTTTGATGGATTTACTTGATGCAAGAATTATGGTTTTGTGCTTTAGTTTCATCTGTTTAGTTTTTTTTTTAAGAAATTATGAGAATTGGTTGGTTCCATCTAAACTGTGTTAGATTTTGTTAGAAGATGTAATAGAAATATTTATTATGTCAGATGTTTAAAAAATGGCTATCTAATTAAAAATACATATCCTTATGCTGTGTTTATCTGCAATGATTGTTACTGTCATTGTTGTTATGCAAATACTACTTTGACCTAAGGTATTTTTAAATTTCCAAGTTACTCATGGGAATTAATATTCTAATTAGTAAAATCAGAGATGGGCAACACTGTTACATTAATCTTTCTTCTGGTTCTTGATTCCAAGAATAAAAAACAGTTATAACAGTTATCGCTCTTGTGTATTTTCAGCCCTCAGCCAATGCTGACAATGGATGAGCACATGGGTAGGGCACAAAGAAGCAAAATATGCTGAATGTAGTGAATGGGATGAAATCAGATTGATGACCTGTCACTCATGGGGTTCTGTAGGGTGCCATCCTTGGCCCTGCGCTCTTCAACATCTTCTTTAATGTCTGGACACGGGACTCAAACAAATACTAAATAAGTTTGCCAGGGACGTTAAATTGAGAGGACCTGTTAACTCCCTTGAGAGCAGAGAAGTCCTGAAGAGAGCCCTTAACAAATCGGAGATTGGCAATCACCAACCCTCAGAAGTTCAGCAAGGAAAAGTGTTGGGTTCTGCATCGGGAGTACAGCAACCATGAATGTACAGACAGGCTGAGGGATGAGATGTTGGAAAGCAGTGCCACAGAAAATGATCTGGGGGTCCTGGTGGATGGCAAGTTGAAAGTGAGCCAGCAGTGCTCTGGCAGCCATCAGGGCCAACCCTGTCCAGGGGTGCATCAGGCACAGCATCACCAGCCAGGCAAGGGAGGGGATTGTCCTGCTCTGCTCTGCTCTGGGACAGCCTCACCTCAAGTGCTGGGAGCAGTGTGGGTGCCACAATATAACACCCCATTAAACTGCTAGGGAGTGTCCAGAGGAGGGCAATAAGGATGGTGAAAGGCCTTAAGGGGAAGCCATATGAGGAGTGGCTGAGGTCACTTTGTTCATCCCAGAGGAGACTGAACAGAGACCTCATCACAATCTACAACGTCCTTGTGAGGGGAAGAGGAGGAGTAGACACTGATCACTGGTCTTCACTCTTGTCTCCACTGACAGCACTTGAAAAAACCAGCATGAAGTTGTGTCATGGGAGGTTTAGGCTGGATATTAAAAAAAGGTTCTTCACCCAGAGTGTGGCTGGGCACTGGAACTGGTTCCCCAAGGAAGTGGTCACAGCATCAAGCCTGACAGAGTTCAAGAAATGCTTGGAAAATGCTCTCAGGCACATGGCATGATACTTGGGGTGTCCTGTGTAGGGCCAGGAGTTGTACTCGATGATCCTCATGGGTCCCTTCCAACTCAGCATATTTTATGTTTCTATGGTTTTAATCCTCATAAATAAAATTTTTGAAGACCTAAGGGGCCTGTATTTCACAATGAAAATATTTTGAAATACCCAGCCATTCACACCACACAGCAATTGCAATTGAAACCAGAGAAATTCCCTGTTCATGCATTTCAAGCAACTGTGAGAAGACTAGCCATCACTTGTTAAATCCCCTTGAACTACAGACCTGTAAGCGATGGCTCATATGGAAGACAGAATATCCTCCAAGGCTGACTTTTCTGCTTCTCCTAGAGCTGCAGCATAACCTCTTCCCAGCAATAACTTTCAAGAACCATCAGTGTGTCCAAGTGATCAGGAACATGATCATATCTCAAATTTATGAGCTGACTCAGGGCTGCCTTTTTCAGCTCAAGGGGAAAACTCTGTCCTTTGCCTCAGGTTAACAACGTGCCATATTCTGCTTTAACCTTCAGGTACATGCACCAAGGGGACAAATGCTGAAACAAAAGTTGCTGTTCAAGTGTGTGCACTTGTGCCACATCAGCTCCCTGGTGAAGTCAAGATGGCTGAAAGAGGTGAGAACTGGGATGCTGGAGCACCTGGCTTTGCTCTTGATCTTGTGATGAGAGATCCTGTCCCAGAGCCAAGGCTAGCATGACCTTTGACATGTTTTCTGCCATCCTAATTCTGTATCCCAGATACCTGAAAAAGAAAAAAACAGGTCTGTTGGTAACTGACTCATCAAAAAGACATGGCTGCTCCACAACCAACTCTGTGGATCCTGTGGCTCAGAGGATACATTCTTGTCACATAGCTGGAGGTCAGTGTTCAGAGGAAACTGGAAAAATCCCACTGTTCAACTGGTATGTTAAGACCAGAGGAAAGAACATCTTTCCTGACACTTGCAGAATTTAAATACTGATGTCCTTGAATAAGGAATTAAGAAATTCCTTAATGTTTGCATATGAATATAAGGGTTACTGAATTGTGATAGCAAAGAAGGATTTGGGGTGGTTTTTTGGTATGAAAAGTAGCAATTCATGTTGAGAAATAAGGGAATGTATGAGATAGGAAAGAAATATTTTCTCTTTCCTCAGCCTGAACAACACTCTACTCTGTAACCTGTACTTACATTCCCATGGCATGTATTGTCTTGCAGAGAAATTACTCAACCTGTGCAGAATTAAAAAACTTTAAAATGTGTCTTGGAATCTCTGTGTTTTCATAGCCCAGCTATCTATCTCTGTACTTGGCTTCAGGGTACTCCTATCCCTTCATCAAAATGAGGCCAATCTTCTTTTCCACTGGACAGTGGAAAAGACTAGATCTTTGACTGGTATTTGTTGATATTCAGCTATTCTCATTTCAGTTTGGTCATAGCCTCAAGGCAGCCCTAAGTCCTCCTTGTCATCTGCGTCTTATTGTCATAAAGTTGTGCTATTTTTACAGCTGTTGAAAATCACAGTTAGAAATTGGCCTGATTCAAAATCCATTTATTTCTAAAAGCCTAAATTTAAGCCAGAATCATCAATGGAATTTCAGAGCAGCTGTACCTTCCCACCTACACAGTCATAAATCAAAGCAAGAACATGATCCATCCATTTGAACTTCAGATTTTGAAACCTAAAGGAAAATAAGCTAGATTTGAGATCCCCCTTTCCTCTTTCTACAATTGTAGGCATGTACAGGCATATAACATGGAGAAATTTCAGAACCAGGGGATCAACAGACAGCTTGTCTTTTTAAATATATTGAAGATATTCAATTTAATTGATACCTTGCCTTGTAAACTGATAGCAAAGTGAAAAAAACCCCACTGTTAACACTCCGTTTGCAATCACAGTTTGACATGAACTGCTTGAAATGAATCCTCACTATACCCTCTGGAGAGGTGCGGCCATCAGGATTATGCTTTTACATTCATGACTCCACTCTTTCCAAGTAGCTACTGATCAATAAAGCTGGTTTGTCTCTAGTAACCTCACAATTAAAGCTCCTGGCTAGTCTGATTTGCAGATGTGTGATGGTCATGATCAGGGCTGTTCAATCCTTTTCATTTCTTCTCTTGTCTTGAAGTGACCTTGATGCTTTTCCTAAAGGAGCTGCATCTTTCATCCTCCAAGACCCAATGTCTGATAACATATCAGGTTCACTGCTGGTTTGCGCTGTTGATTTTTTCCTCAGAAGAGAAATATGCTAAAGGTGGTGTATCTTTAGAGCAATATTTCCTTCACATGCTTTGGAAATCTTTTGATTAACTGGTCTCCTTCTTTCACTTTCTCTTTTTATAGAACAGACAAACAAACTAAGAACTAGAATTTTAACTCTGTTTTTAAGCAGTGGCTGTGGGTCAGTAGATATCTGAATTAAACTACACTTTACTTTTGAAACAGGTTTCAAAGATGAAAGCATTGCATCCCAGCTGGCAAACTGCATTCCTTTGCTTTTGTGAAACTACACTATTAAAAAAAACCAAAAAAAACCCAAGTACTTCTGAAAAGACACCCTCCCCCACCAAAAAAAGCAAAAAAAACAAAACCTGTAGTAAAGAGGAATTTTACCAACTCCAGCTCCTGAAAATTACATTAGAATGTTTGCAGTTAATTTTTCTACTGAAGTGCAGAGGCAGAATTCCGTGTTTTAGTGTGGCGTATCTCTTGTCTGTTCAGTTCTGTGCAGGCTCTTACACAGCATTTCCATGTTGTACAAAGCAACAAATGTATAACCCAGAATTAGAACAAGGTGAAGAAATAACTTAACTCTTAAAAACAGAGGTAGAATATGTGATGATAGTATGTCACCTTCAACATACAGTAGAACTTAAAGCACAAGCCAAAATATTACACAGATAGCGGAAGTTATTTTTCTGGAGGAATGGTATCAGCATTTCTGGTAACAATTCCCAAATGCTTTAACTGTTGAAGAATGTGCCTAGCCAAATGGAAGCTATTTCCAGTTGTTGTGTTCTACATTATGACTAACCATGGTAAATTACAAAGGAATACCTCATATACATGGCAGATCATGTACACCAGATGACATATATAGATCAAGGCTAACACCTAATGAGAAGCGTCAGTGTAAAACAACAAAAGAGAAAAAAGGGACCAAACATCTATTTGATTGGAAGCAGAACAGAAACAAGGCATATTTTGGCTCACAATCTTTGACAATGCCATAATACATTAAGCTGAAGCTTACTGCTGAACAAGTAATTAGTGAAATGTCCCAGATGCCTTCTGCCATTTCTACTGTCCCTGGTTGTGAGGTAGAGTAGTAATTTTTAATCTTTGCATACTCAAGAAGATGGATTTTCCAGATATAACAAAAAGGAAAATAGGTATTTCACAGCAGTTTTTCCTGTATATTTTAATATTATTTTTTCTTATTCACTTTTTCTATCAGAACAAAAATGGTTGCCCTTTTGTCACACTGGTATGTAAACCATGAACAGTTAGAAAATGATTTTTCAATTTTTGTCAGAATTGTTTGTGCCTGCGGTTGTTTTTATATTTTGCTTTGCTTTTTTGTTTCTTTTGGGTTTTGTTTGTTTGCTTTGTGTTTTGTTTTTTCTTTTAGATCTATTTATGTTTAAAAAGATTTCGTCAAGTACTCTTTAATTTGGAAGGAGTGAGGTCTAGTATGTAAATTTTCTTTTACTTGATGTACTTAGTTAAATAAAGACCCTAAAAAAGAGTGACCAAAGAAAATATCTAATCTTTTCTTTCTCACAGTCTTAAAACAAATTTCTCTTCCTGTCTCCTTCACCAATAGGTACAAAATTCTTGAATAGTTTCTAAGAAATTATATCCTGATTTGAAAATACTCAGCATTTCAGTCTAGATTGCTAAAGCTGCTTTCTGATGTGCTGTTGTCAGGCACAGGCACACAGAAGAGCTGGTCCATGGAAAAGAGAATCTCTTTCCATTCAAACAGTTTACTACCTCATCTATTCACCAAGCCTGATACAACCAAGTGGAAAATATTTTTGTGCTGTTCACTACTAATGGCTAGTAAAGAATACTGTAACTCATTTTAATGATATTTCTTGTAATATTGTTTCATAGAATATGCTTTTCTTTTCCTCCCGTAGGGTCTTTGGGAACAAAATGTCTTTATTCTAGCTTTAATAATCATTAATATTCATATCAGATTCTTTCTTTTTAAAAAGCAGCCTTCTTACACAGTGCCTTTTTGAGGAAGGAAACTAAATTAATAGCATTATGTATTTTCTGAAATAAAGCAAAAGTCATTAAAGGAAAATATTTGAAATTCAATTGTAAAATGTCTGGCTTGGAGCACACACATACAACAACTATCATCATATCATTACCTTTTTGGATAAGACTTATTAGGTTCAAACCATTTGTTTCATTATACCAAACAAGCTAGACATTTGGGAAAGAAAAAACTTTTAACTCAGAAGTGTTTGTAAAAAGTGAGAGGTTTTAAACTATTGAGAAGAATGTTTCCCAGGTTGACTACTTGGTCTTTGAAGACACACTCCTCTTTACATTCACTACATTAATTTCAATTATTAATTGCATTAATTTTTATCACAGTGATTCAAGTTACACACATATGCAAATCCAAAATTTGCAGCATGTTAGAAGGCTATGAAAATGCAGGGAATGGATGCTCATTGCTCAGTGTGGCAATGTACTTTTTGGTGATTCATGAACCAGCCAGCTCCTAGGGATAAATGAATTCTAGAATGAAATTCAAGATTATAGTAGGTTACTAGGTGAATTAGATGGAGATCTATTAAATTCATCTGGTATGCAGAGGTAATTTATCAATTTGAAAAAATTATCACCATTCCTTCAATCACAACAGCTGAGGGTATGGAGGCCTCTTCCAGGTTGACTGGACAGTTGAATACAGATCTGGCACTGATGGGAGCACTTGTTGTGAGCAACCCACTGTTTGTGTTTACCAAAAACAGCGCAACAAGATCTATTTCTCGCCTTCAACAACTGCCACAGGACATTGCTAAGGAATAGGGGAACTATATATTATATATTTAGCCCTAATATCTTTCTAAAGAATTTTTCCAAGAGAATTTTTTTTTTTTGTTCAAAACCACCAGACAGATTGCTCTTCTGTGGACTTTTCAAACCGTCTCTTGGAATCCAAGGAAAACTATAGCACCTACAACATCCTGTGTCAACAACTTCCACAGATCCATCTTCACTTGTGGGAAGAACTTTCTCTTTGTTCTTGTTTTAAAGTTTCTCATACTGTTTTTACTCTATGCCTCCTGCATCTTGAATTGGAATCCAAATGCTGTGTGACACTGCTGGTTTTGCTGACATGTGATATATTTGTCTTCAGTTACCTCCTATCCAAATTGATCAGTTCCACTCAGCTGACCTGCTCTTCATTCAGTATGTGTGTAATTTATTGCCCTTCTCTGAACTTTGTTAATATCCTTATGGAGATGAAGGAATCAGAATTCAAGCTGTTGCTGAACCATGTCACTTGCAGGCACCGTTCAAAAATACATGGGAAGAAATACAGAAAAGACCATAGTGCTACTGAATAAACATTTTAATTGTAAGATTCTTGTTGTCTTGACTGATAATAGCAATTCAAAACTTATAATAATTTTATATATGCGATTACACTATTTTCTGTTTATCATTTCAAGCTTATCTACAGTAAAATCAAATACAAATTATTATCATGTCATTTATTCTCTGAAGGCCTCTTTAAAATTTGCCCTCTTTGGTTTTGCTGCTTCAAATAATTTAGTATCAATAATGTATTTAGCCACCTCTTATGTATTTTTTTCCAGGTTGCCTATAAAAATGAGGAAGAGCACAAATCCCAAAGCCAGCATTCTTTCCTTCCTTGCAAGAACTTCCTTGTAGGCTGGCCCCTCACATTGTGTATTTCCTGATTTGTGTGCAAGTAAGGGCCTTACTTCGTGGTTTACAGAGCATTGCACTGCTTAGTTTACTTTAAAGCAACTGGATTTTACCCATTTTCTTTTAATCCCTTCAGAGAACTCTAATGGGTTTAAGAAGGAGGACTTTGGTTTACAGATATATTGTTGACTCTTTTCCATTGGGGAGAGATCATATCTATCTATGTGTCTATTATGTTAATTCTTCTCTTTGTTAAGTTGCACTTTTATTCTCACCAGAAACTTCTTTGTTTCAAAAGACAACAGTATTTTTTTTCAGGGCTACAATCCCTGTGATTCTTGATTCTTAAAGGGAGGTTTGTGGAGGAAGGAAGTTACTTGGAAGCAGGGGGAAAGAAAAAATAATTTGCTCAGCTGATGATTTAAACAACTGATGATTTAAACCTGTTTGGGAAAATCTACTTAACATCTAGCATTTGACGCTCAGTCTAGTAATTAAAATGGCCATAATAGATGAAAGTTCTTTTTGAGAGACACTGCATTTTTTTCGCAATACTAGTTAGAGTCATTACAATCAACAACAGTTCTGGCACCATCAAATGATTATGATCATCAAAAATATGATTGAGAATGAAAACCAGATCAGAAAGTTTCCATTCTTTCTGTGCTGAAAATGTATCAGATGTTATTGTGTTTATCTGTCAATCTGACAATTTCAGAATGGCCTTCTAGCCTGAATAAACAATTAGTGAGCCAAGCCTTATGATCTAAAAATCTTTGTGAGAGCTTTCATGTTTTGATACATGTTTGTATTGGACTTTATATTTTGCTGTACCATGACAGTTTATGTCTTCTTGAAGGATTCAGTCCTTCTAAAATACACAAGACATTAGTCATTTACTGGAACTAAATGGAAGACAGGAAAGATGATCCTAGAAGAATGAAGGTCAGGATAAAATTACCAGTTACACATGTAGTTAGGTGTAGTTCAAATAAATAAAACCTCAGTACTGAAGGGAAAGAGAAAAGAAACAACCAACCAAACAAAACTTTTCTCTGCTAAGACTTTTTACTTCTCTCTCCAAGGTAAGATAGAGTTTTTATTACTTCATAACAGTGATTTATTTTGCAGCAATATTTTCAGAACGTTTGAATGTTGTTTTTAACTTCATTGCCCCAAGAAGCTTGCTGGTGATGACCTCAACCTGACAAGTGTAATTACTATTAAATTTATGAATAGTATAATAGCACAGAATCTGAACTGTTTATTTTTGTCCATATAATGATAATGTTGGTAGATGTGTAGTGACTCACAACACTAGTCTCAACTGTGTCTTCTCTATGAATCTATAGGGCCTGTTACTGATTGTGCTGCTGCAACATGAGTTCACAGAGTGTGTCTGGGAGGATATTCATCAGAAGCATCTATTAGAAATCTAATGCACAATGACAGCTGGGGTAGCCTGGAAGTCCTAGAGCAGTTCTAAAGCAGTCTCACAACAAAACGCTTGAGAATCCAAGTATTGTCCATCAAATCTGGAGCACCCCAACCCTGTCAGAGAGGCAGACCTGCAGACCTCCAATGAGGTATTAATTATGGTGTGTCCTAGGGAAACGTGGATGCTCAGACTGGTTTTATGTACTGTGGCAGTAGCAAGTATTCCGTGTCCCTCTGGGGGATGCCTGACAGACTCAATGACAGAGAACAAGAGAGTGTGCTTATACATTAATGTTTGTCACACAACAAGTGCTGCATCGCTGCCTGTTGATTTCAGTGGGGATATTTCTTCTGCCTCAAGTAATTTATCTCAGCCTGTGTGTTTGTTTAGTGGGCATACAGACTGGGGCTCAGATACTTAATAAGTGCTTGAATGTGACATAGTCTACAATCCAAAGCGAGGAAGAGGCTCATTTTGTGACTGCCTATGATTTGTTTGCTCTGTAAATTCATGTTGTCTCTTCTTCATAAATACAGTACTGTAATCTTGCAAAATGGATATTTTAATATTCCTTTTTTACAGCATCCCTGCAATGATGAACCTGATTTTTATCAGTAATACAATGTATAGCTATTGATACCTTTTAATTACTTCCAAGGTAGTTCGTTAACATTTTTCTTTAACACATTAGTATTTGATGAAGGAAAAAAGCAATTAATAAAAAGTGGTCTAACAGCTTAAATGAGATAACAACCTTTTGTTCAGTGGAATTTATGTAACTAGAGAGATGATTTGTTCCCAATGCCTATTGTCTGCTTGCTTGTTTGTTTAATCACCTTGCTGATCTCTTTATATTTTTGTCTTTGAGATGTCTAAGTCTGAGGAAGTGTGAAAGGGTCTAGCACCTTAGAAATAATTGTCTGATGGACCTCTATAATTTTAAGAGTGAACTTAGAAACTAAGTTAGCAAGAATTTCCAAGAGAAACCTAAAACCAGTTTTCCCTCTTCTCTCTCTCCCGATTCCTCAAAAATACTGAGGTAGCACATGGGCTGTAGAATCTACATTAGCTGTTAAATTCCATCCCTGCAGCTTAATAACTCACTCATGAGACTACCAGAATGTATAAGAATTTTACCATTGCTTGTAGAGAACCACATTTATTCAATATCTTTTGATAAATTGAAGGGTCTATCTGCAAAATTACATTTTCCATTAATAACCTAATGTTACCTCTTGGTCATCAGGTGTCTTAATTATTTAGAGTGTTCAAAGTTCACAGAAAATTTAGGCTACAACATTAAGTTTCCTGATGCAAGTTGCCCAATTTTTTTTTTTTAAGTGATAAAGGATCTTCTGAAATTTTACTTGATGCTCACATACTTATTTGTCAATTAGGTTTGCTAATTCAAATAGTCATGTAAGAAATACTTGAGGACCACTACAGGAAAACCAAGGAGAAGTTTAAAGTCCTAAACAAAAAGTTCTGTCCTGAACTTTGTTAGGAAACTTAGCAAAAGAAAATGTCATCCAGTTTCTGGGTATAATTTAATAATGGCCATTTATCTACTTGTTTGGTTCCAGTATTGTCATTTGATTTAAATTTGTTTTTCTTAGTCTGGAAAATCAGTTACAGTAAGATAAGAAGATGTTGGATTATGTGGTATATTGTAGCTTTGGCAAAAATTCTATTTCCATTTTTGCTTTACCTCCATGGCTTCACTTATTTTTCCTTCAAAATCTGTTTATTCCTGTTGGAAATATACTAGTGATCCTGCAATTAATATTTTTTCTTTCCTTCTTACATATAAATCTGTCATTTTTTACTGTGCTGTGGTATGGTAGCAGCCCCAATTTTGTTTGAAATCTTCAGTGTAAGACCACAGTGTAACACCATTCAGAGAACTCTAGAATGATGGCAACTGGCTTCTCAAATAAATCACATATATTCTTTCCTTCTATGCCCACTGTGTCATAGCCAGTAGAAAGGCAAATGTGTCTGAAGTTATTGCATCCAATATCTGTTATTCAGAGATGTGAGATACTGTAAACCAGCTAAATAGCAGCATCTTGCTTCTGTGGCAGGCGGGGACTTGCATCAGGATGCCTTTCATGCAACTCTGTTTGCACTGCTGTGTTTGAGAGAGACACTTATTGGCCTAGCAGTAATATGGACATAGGTCCATATCCAGACTGGCATTCAGATATCTAAGGTGGCATTCTAATGACAATTTAAATGCTCAGGGTGTAAATCTTTAGCGCCTTTTGTAGCCAGACCCATTTGGCTCTTGAGTCACCTAAATTTCTTGAACACCTCAGATTTTGGCATCAACATCCATGTTTCTCTTGTGAGAAAATGAGCCCTGAACATTATCAGCTTTACTCAGAGTTGCCACCATAGCAACAATATGGCCCAATGTGTTCAGAATTCTTACCATGAGGGTGTGATTTTACCATCCCTGGTAAGACTATCCTCAGGTAAATTATGTTCTAGCTGAATCATTTGTCTGCTGACTTTTGTGCTGCCTTTGTCTCCTTAAAACTCTATTGACTCACCTCAACCAAACTAAGAAATTCTACCCTAGCTTTTCCATACCTTTAGGATTCAGGTTTATTCCCAAGAGAGTCTGTGATGCAGCCTTGGGTCACTGCCCAGCAAAAAAAAAAAGGTAAAAAAGTAATTTGCTCTCTTCTGCTCCATGGATGACTACATAAAAGGGCATTTCCCCCTGACATGCCTCACATTTTACAGACAAGAAGGGGAGACTTCCTCCTAAGAGTGGAAGAGACCAAAGACCCTACATTTAGCAATGACTACTCTAGCTTTTTGTCTGAGCACACTGTTTGTGTTGGTGCACTCACCCAGGTGCAGACACAAACCTATGATGTGGGAGGGGGGATGGGAGAAGG
>QUSF01000042.1:119598-168667 GCA_003676055.1 Chloebia gouldiae
CTTCGCGGCGTCCCCTGAGGATAGAGATCCTGGGTGAGACCGCCGCACTATGAGACCTAAATTTTAACTAGCTCACAATACCCATGCCCTTCTGAACCTTTTTCTTGCTTATGGAGTTTTGGTTTATTTTTTTGGTTTATTTTTTGAGGGGGACTTGGGTTGTTGTTTCATTGCTTTTTTCTTCTCTGAGAGAAGCTGAGCCACTTGCAGATCAGAAATAGAAAGCAAAAATCCTAATGCTTCCAGAAAACTTTCTCCTATTCATGGGACCTACACACAGAAAATTGGCTCAGATAATTTAAAAATATTCATGGCAGCATAGTGACACTTGTACAAAATTACTATTTTCATCTGCTTGCTAGTGTTGTCTTTCTTAAATTGTGGATATTTTAAAGTCTTGTAAGGGGACATTCAAAATTGCAACCAAAGAAGGGCAATTAAATGTAGGTTAAATTTGGTTGGTTTATCTTATAGAAATTTGTTACTTAAACCATTTTTTTTCTTGAGACTCTGGTTTACTTTCAAACGTTTGTATTATGCTGCTGCAGGATTCTAAAGGAACAAGGTTATAATGTCTGTAAGACATGCCCATTATACAGGGCATTTGACTCTACAGTAATAAACTATTAAAGATAATTGCAGCTTCTACCCACCCTGGAGTTAGTCGAGTGATTGTTGTATTGGGCACAAGTTTCTAAGACTCCAAGGGGCTTTCCCAAGCAATGTTTTGCCAAATTCTGAACCTGAAATATCAAAATTGTCCTCTGGACATGCCACCCTTTTTTTAGGGCCACTCAAGACAGTATCCTGGAAGATCCATCTTACTTATGGAAATGTCTACTGTGTGCTTTCAAACCAGTGTTCTAAAAGACTTTTTTTCATTCCATTATCCATATTTCGATTGTTTTGACAGGAAACAAAGAACTTTGTGGGAAGGAAGTCTAAGAAATGATCATGGACTTTGAAAATGCTAAGAATGATTGGTAAAACATGCTTTCTCTCAATCTTTGTTTCATATTTTAGTCTTCAACTCCTCATATGTTTGAAATATTTTTTTAATAGCAGTGTTTTAAAAACATTTTATGCATAAATTGTGGTTTCTACACAATAATCCTTCCATCAAATATATTCTGTTCCATAAGTTTTTATGTCATATTCATCTCATTAAGACACTTCCGAAATAAAGTCTGAAGGAATGTGCTTAACATGCGCCATATGTTTGTTTTTCCAATGTCTTCCGATAGGGAAGGATGAGTACAGTGGAATATTTTTCTTCTCATGTTATTTAATTAGACACATACAAATTATTCTGAACTTCTGGAGCAGAAAGAACAAATTAAAAAAAAATTCCCTGATATAAGTTTGTAAATTCTTTAAGAGTCTCTTTTACATTATTCAGTGCCCAGTCTGTCCCTGTGTGAGGTGTGTTTCCTGTATGGGTGAGCTGTGTTGCTGCTGTCAGTGACAAAGCTGGTGACCTCAGCCCACTTCAGAATTATGGGTTCACTTTCTTCAGTTTATACCATTTTAATATATAGATAAATAACTATTTGTATTTCTTTACAATAGACAGAATCAACAGCAAAGTTCCAAATGTGTCTTTCAGAACATAACCTCCATGAACTGCAAGAATTGGAACTGTCTATTTCTGCAGCATTCAGTCTATACTTAAATCTTCAAAAAAGGTACAGTAAAATCCTTAGTTCTTTTAAGAGCCAAGTATCACACTCTTCAGAAAAGGATTCCCAAATTCAAAAATAAAATTTAAACAAGCTGGCATATGGTGCTTCGGTTACCTGCTTCTCTTTAGTTAAAGTCAATAATTTCTTTCCCCAAGTAACCAAACACCAGATACCTAAGTTTTACTTTATTAGGTGGAAAATATCACTCATCCAAGTAACATTTTCTCAGTGGTTTTATCTTACCATTCTGTTTCTTCTTCATCAATTTCAGGGACTGATCCTCAAGCTAAATATTAAAAAGAAAACCTTGAGTATTGTATGAAAGGTTGTGATAGGAAGTTTAAAGAAGGAAATACAGAAACTTAGAGCTTGAGAATTGACCAGCTAGAATGACTCTATTCAAACAGCTTTCTTTTTTCCTATCTTTATACTTAGACTCAGCCTGCAGTGGAAATCAAGGAATTCTCATAGCTGACAAATTTGTTTCCACTGTTGCCTGTGGGCAGAAAATGGGTTGCAATTAGACACATCGTTGAAATAGGCTAGCATCCTTCCATGGCTCATGTCCTGAGGGTTATGTGAACAGAAGCAGAGAATTGTAAAAATTGTTTCCATGAGAATAGGCTTCATGACATTAGGCTTAGTTTGATCTCCATCTCCTTTTGCATTTTTTTTGTCTCTTGTTTTGATTTATTGCACTTTTATTTCTTCATCACTAGAAACTGCTTTTATTTTCTTTATGTCAGCACTGTTGTGCCTGGTTAATGGTTGGTCTCAAGCATTGCACATATTTTCACTTATAACTAAAAGTAATTTTCAGTTTTATCTTTCCAGTCCTTTCTCAGAATAGTAATTTTCAATCTAATCTGTAGATCTGTAGTCCTACAAAAATTAATAAAAAATATGTTATAGACTTAAATTTATTTTAGATCAACATCTCCACTAGAAAAATGCTAGGCAGCACAGAAAAAAAGTATTTCTAAAACCACAGCTTTGATTACTTCAGATTCACATTTATTCACATAACTACCTTATTCATCCTGTTTGCTGAACTTGTATAGTCATCTGTCTCCCTGCTATACCACTTAACCTGATCAAGTTTACTATAACCTGGACTTACCAGTTTACCTTTACTACTCTCATTTTCCATCTGCTTTGATTTGTTGCCAAAAATCATCTCTTTATATCATTGCAATTAAGCAACTGCTATTTAATTAAAATACTTTTCTTTGTTTAAGCAATTGATTGACAATATTATACACCAGAAATTAGCTCCTACTTTGTTTTTATTAATTATTCTCTGTTCCTGCCATTTTCTGATTGTAGTCTGACTGCTGCTAATTATTTATTGTGAATCACTGATAATTACCATTCTTTCCAAATACAATTTGCCCCCAACTTTCAAGATTTTGCTTTTGTGTTTGCATTGAAATTTCTTTAGTAGCTACTCCAAAACCTTTGCTTCTGTATTTTTCATGGATCCTTACCTGAAAACTCTTTTATTTACCAGGTTAAATTATTATTGTTAAAGGAGATTACTTTCTTTGCTGTCTGCTTTATAGGAAAATAGGATGAGTGATACATATAATCTTGTCTGGCATCAAAGGTGGGTTCTTATAAATGTATACCTGTGTATAAACACATGAAGGAAGGTTGAGAAGAAGAAGCCAGGCTCTTTTCAGTGGTGCCAGAGACAGGACCAGAGGAAATAGAGCACACAACACCTCTCTCTTTGGAGATTCTCAAAAGACATCTAACTCAACATGGTCTTGTGCAACCAGCTCTGGGTAGTCCTGCTTGAATCAGCTGACCTCCAGAAGTCACTTCCAACATCAGTGCTTTCGTGACTACATGATCAACAGATATTAATTAATCCTGTAGACTCCTTCAAACACAGGACTTTCATGAGTGAACTTTCTCCCTTCCCTAAAGCTTGTAATTCTTCCCTGTAAAAAATAATATTCTCTAGTCACATCTCATTTCCAGTATATCTTTCACCTTATGTTTAATTTTCTGTCTGACTTGTTTGAAATACTTCAGAAATATTCATAATCTGAAAATATTGGTTTTTCTCCTTTTTTTTATAGCATAAAACTTAGGCTGCTGGAACTCAAGTGGAGCACAGAGAATGTGACAAGAATTATTCACTTTTTTATGCACAGTCAGTATTTCAGATATCAAATTATGTTCCCTTTCTACATAATTATCTTTCCCCTTTGACTGACTGGACTTGTTGCTTGAAGGTCTGTGCTTTAAATGCTTTCTTTCCTGACAACGAAATAATACAGATTGCATTGAATACTATAAAATGTGATATTCAGCAAATTGCATTTTAATAGTTTGAAGGAAAGTAATGCAATTTCTCAGCATTCCTAGGCTGTCAAGGAAAAAGGAGGAATTAGTGTAATTTAACTACAGCAATGGTAGAAAGTTACCTTTGATTTAAATATGCTTTGAGAAGTTTTTGTTTATGCCAAACTCCACAGTGCATACAGTATATAAATGAAACCAGGAACATTTTTATTTTCTGTGTCTGACAGACAAGAACACTCTTGATAAATTCCAAAGAAAAGTTACAGAAAGTGGTGATAGTCAATTTGTTCATAGGTAATAATCTTGCATTATGTTTGACATTTTATGACTTAGCTTTGTCAGTAGTTATTCATGGGAGGAAACCTCAGTGAAGAATTGATGTTAATACAGCAGCAAAGAAGGGTACTATTGGCAGAGCCTGACATAACAGGACAAAATTACTAATTGTCAGGGAACTGTAAATTAAAGTGAAAGAAACAATGATTTTTTCATTGCATTAATGTATAACCATAAGATTCAAACAGTGAATTTTTGCTCATTGTTTTTGCTTGCACACAGTGTGCTCCAAAACAGCACTGAAATATATGACAAAATTAAATTATCAAAGCATATCAATGTTTTTTCATACTCTTAATATTTACCTTTTGAAATTGCTCTCCCTCAGGTTATATACAAATATGCAAACTTTAGTACCTGCATGTGATTAATTTAAAATATTTTCTTTAATTGATGAAATAGAATGTTGTAAAACAAAATCCTGTGATGTATGGCAATGACAAAATATTATGCCATTAGTCATTTAACACAACTGTCATATTTTTATTCAAACTTAGAAAAAATAATGCCAGCAGCACATGAGGGATACTTTATCAAACCTTTACAAAGGTTAAAATGTTTATAGTATTTTAAATAATGAAGAGGCTCTCTGACCTAGAAAGGCCCAGATAATCTTCACTGCAGGTGCTATGGGAAGATATAACAGTCACATTCTTTCTGTATTGCACACTGGCAGAATTTTAGAATTAATTCCACTGTTGGCCAGTTTTCTGCACACTAACTCCCTCCTAGCAGGATTATTTTGAAGACTTAAAACCTCTGAGCAGCTTCAAAAAGCTTTTTTTTTATCTTACATTACTCCTTGCTGCCATTCTTTTTCTCCTATCCGACTCCATCAATAAAAAAATGGTCTGATGGTAAAGCATAGAAGTGTTCAATCTTCAGCTGCTGACATCTTTGGTGTTTGCAAACCCAGTCTGGTAAGAAATGGGTGATTTTCAACAAATGAAGAGTGACACTTTCTTTTCACTTGCTCTTTGCTTTAGCATGAAGCACTTGTTTTCATTCCTAGTTTTATCCTTTAGCCATCAAAATTGTCAGTTCAACATTATCAGCTAATGGAAAAACAATTTTCTGCAATTTATCTCTGAGTGATGTTTTCTTGTTCATCAAAAGATTGTACAGGCAATGTTTGGGCACAAAGATAGCCTGCAAGTATAACAGCTATGGGTAAATGATTGAAACCCTTTCTTGAAAATTTGTACTATGAAAATCTTTCTTTCAGGAAATGACTGGGTACAAAAGTATCTACGGATTTTGCTACGGCTTCCACTCAAAGTAAATTAGTTGAAGCTCTCTCAAAAAACCTCTGAAAATTACCAACTCCCTTATTTGATGGTACTATGCCTTCTACTCTAATGGTCTTAATATGTACCTTTTCCCATTCTTTCCTTCACTAAACCTACCTTTCCCTCTATCAGTCAGAAACAATAACCTTTATGTTCCATGAAATGCCCCTCAAAAAACCTGAATATTTTCTCAATAATTCTTTCAAACAACTGACACACAACTCTCAGGAACTTTCAGTACAGTCTTGGTTGACCCTGCTTCTGTTCAATGGAAAAAATAGCATTGCCTGTCCAAAAAGACAAGAAAAGATAAAAGCTTCATTGCAGACAATATTTGGAGAAAGGCTCCAGCATCAACACAAGTATTCAAAGACAAATAGACAAAATCATAATATTCAGTCTCTCTTTTGACAGATATATTTTTTCATGGCTTAGCTGAACATTTAGGTGTGCATTTGACTGATTGACATTAGCTGTTTGAAGAAGCAGGAAGAAACATAATGAATCGTTCTGAAATGAGGTTTGTAAAGGCCAAGCTCCTTCTGATCTTAAAATTATTCAACATGTGCCAAGACCTGGATTACCTAATTCTCCTTGATTCTCATGTCAGTCTGGTTTCAAAAAGTTAGTGAAACTGGCTCCTTTCGCCAGAGTGAAGCAGGAACCTTTGGAAATATAAAACTGATAAAAGATGCAGATGTCACAACACACACAAGACTTCCAAGATACTGGAATGCTTTTAGGCCAAAAATTCCTATGAGTAAAAGGGCATTGTCCACAGGATCAGATCTTATCTATCCTCAAGACTCACCAGTGTAAGTGAAGTATTTTTAAAGAAATTTTCTGCTGATAGTAAAGATTTCAGATCAGAATTCATATTTATGCAGCTCATGAATGAGTAGCATACAGGTATGGCAAACTAGAAGTTTCTTTAAAAATTAACAAACATCATTTTTAGGGTGTTCTACCTGCTTACTAGGTTTCAGAGCACAGACAGACTGAAATGTGGGTTTGAGGGTAAAAAAAAGAAGCAACTGTAGAATCAAATCCATTACTTTAAATTCCACTTTAAATGTGGAATTTAAAAAAAATGCTACTAAGGAAGAAGCACTAAGGAAGAATCATATGCTTTTAATATGTTCTCCCTTGATATCAACTGCAAGAACCCATGGCATGCTGGGATTCTGCTGCCTCCCTCAGTAGGTCTCCTTCTCCAAGAATTTTCCCCTAAAAATTTCATCTTTTTGCCAGACAGGTTAACCTAGCAGTTTGTATCTTCTTTATGGGGCACAATACTGCTCCTAGCCAAAAAAAAAAAAAAAAAAACCCAAAACCCCCCCCCAAAAAAACCAAAAAAAAACCAAACCTAAAACCAACAGAAAAAAAAAAAAAGGAAAGAAGTGCAGTCCCAATTTCTTATACAAGCAGATTTCAGTAACAGCCTTAACCAAAAGCTCTTCCATCTCATATGACAGAAGAGTCCTTCCTATGGACATGGAGAGTAGCTTTGCCTTCCTTTGGATGACTGTGCACTGAAGTACTGTGTTCCTACTGGTAAGCAAGAGCTTCAAAACAATCAATGAAAACGAATCAAGTGAGAGGATGCCTGCAGTCCTGCATGCTGAAGTCACCAGAAATTTGTAAATCACAGGCAGAAGCAAAGCTTTGCTTTTAATATATTTTTTTTGCAGAGGGGATATGAGAAAAAATCTAAGACGTATGAAGTTAAAAGACGTAACAAAGAATGTGGAATGTGTCTTTTGAGACACCGTTATGTGATTGCTAAAAATCTCTCTGAAAACTAAGGAAGGAGGGAGAGGCAGAAAATTAACAATTAATTTTTGGGATTCAACTTGATAAAGACTTCGTTTATTATGTGATTTGGCTACATATTTTGCATCTAAAATTATCTTTTAAATGTGTTTGTTTTCTGTGGAGATTAATTTTGATAAAGCTTATATGACATACCAAAGTGGGGAAAGGCCGAGAAAGGAAAAGAGGAAAGGAAATAATTTTTGAGATAGAATACAGATCTGTCCAAACCAGAAGAATTTAATGAAAAAGCAGAGATAATGAAATACTGAGGGCATTGTCGTGACTGAGAACTCTTAGAGTAGCTATTTAATATTAGAAAGTTAATAGTATGATATTGTTATGTGTCAATATGTGTCTGTAAGGAAGCAGAACACAGGGTTGTGGTGAAGAAACCTTTTATGTTTTTGGTGCACTGGGGAAAATGGGCCATAATCTGTTTGTCTGTACACACAAGTTTGTAAAGGTAACCAGCTGAGCTGGTAGACATTTAATGAAGGCTTTCTGCAGAGGAAAAAGAGTGCAGATTGTGGAAAAGTCCTTAAGTCATACAAGAAAAAAGTCTTGAAACAATTCACAGGCACCATAGAGCCTCACAGAAAATTTTGATAAAAGTAAAAGAGAGGAAAAGACAGACATGTTTTTTTACCAGACAGCATTCCATTGTAATTGCAAAATTAACAATCTCAAAATTGACAGGTCTCTGTGATTCTGCAGAAGCTGGGACTCTACACCCTTGAGAACACTCAAGCTTAAAGAATATTTCAGAGTGGTCCAGAAAGAGAAACAGAAGGAAGAAGCTAAATCTGGAGGCTTTAGTTTAAGATCTCCTCTTTTCTGTTTTTATCTTTAAATACTCTTCAGAAAAATTCTGCAAAACCTAGCTTTCTAAACATCCTGCTCTCCATCTGACATTCAATCCAGAGGTATGCCATGAATGTTCAGGAAAATATAGAGTGGTTCTGGGAAAGAAGTTTATTTTGGCATTTATAGTTTTTTATTTTTAAAAGCAAATTTTTTTTTATTGCATTTTGTATGAAATAAGATGATAGGAAATGGAAACACTTTAATAAAGTATAGGAAATGCTTTCCTGCCTTCCAGTTGGTGTGTCTATAATAAATCAATTGATATTAAAGCTGAGATCCAGGCAAATTTATGTCAAGCTCAGCATGATATTCCGAGGGTGTAAAATGAGCACAGCAGAAAAGATTCTCTCACAGCTATGAGCACTAACCCTTAACTGATGGAAGATGGTCAGTTGTAAATTTTTTGAAGGTGTCCAGCAGGTAGGATTTCAGATTTTCTCTTCCCATTCAACATATACACAGAAAATATATTGATAATTTCTAATAGGGGAAAAAAAAAGTATAAAAACCCCTGCTTTTTCTTATTTTCTTTCTGTACAAAGAACAAGCAGAGATAACTGCAAGAATAAAAAAGTATAAATCTCTTTTTTATTTTTGTATGAGACAGCAAGACAGCAAATGACTCCCATGTGCTGCAAAAATGACAGCACTGTGGGCCAAATGGACTCCAACACAATATTGATTAGGACTATTATAGCCCATCAAGGAATAAACGAGACAGCAATTTCAAAAATGCTCATGGAGTTTATGCGATAGAAAGAGAAAGACAAATTATTTCACATAGAAACAGCCAAACAACTGGCATTGCAGATTAAAATTATGGATATTAATATGGATATGAGACAGCCAAGGTAACTGTGAAAAATATATTTACAAATAATCTCACTTAGTTAATTTATTCTTCTATAAGCATTTGTGTGAGCATTAATAAATACATTAAAAAGCACTGCTAAAGAAATTTGAATATTCAGAACCAAATGTGTTTAGAGGTTCTCTCTGAACAGCTGAAATAGTCTCAGCTTCTCCAGAGCTGTGTGAACACTAATGTCTTCTCTTTTCATGAGCACTTCATCGTACAAAGAATGTAAAAATCACCAGAAATATTACAATGCTTCCTGAATTGCCTCAGCTTCTCCTCTTTTAAAATATGTGGTGTTGTTCAAATGTGGTTGGGGCTTAAGTGGTGCTGCTCCTCTGCTCCATCCTCAGGAGTGTCTTTCCCAGGATGGTTGGGCCACCCAGCCTTGACTGCAGCCTGGGCTAAAGGGACTGCTAGGCTCAGGCATGAGGTGACAGTAGGTTGGAAGCACACAACACTTCGTTCCAGGAGCCCAGAGCTGTAAGTCGTCAGTTGTACAAGTTCTGGCTGAGGTCTTTTTCCAGCAGGAGATTGAACTTCCAGCTCAGAAGTTGATGTTGCCTACAAGATGGTTCCAGTTAAATCCAGTGGCAGAAAGCAGCCCTGTTTAGAATGTGAGGCAGGATATTTCCTGCAGAACAGGCACCAGTAATATCTTCCAGACTGTTTCTTACTGTTTCTTTGAACTCTTACCTTATTTGCATCCACACTTCGAAAACTGTTTTCTGTTACAGACTTTTTCATTTCTACATAGAACATATGTAATCAGAGGCTGTAAATTACTTTTCTGTTCTTTCTGGTGGTTCTGTGCCACTCTGCTTTGGATATCAATGCAAACTACAGCTGCATCACTCATTCACACTTTTCCTCCAGAATTCCCTACAAGAAGGTAGCACTGCCACTATGAAGTACTTTGCACCATCTGAGATCAGTAGCTTATATATTTTTGTTCAGTAGCGTTAAGGTGTGATAAGGCTTGAACAACGAACATAAATAGCTATTCTTCAGGGCATTAATGATGCATGTTGTACTTTTTGGAATGAGTAAACCAGAGTTGGAATCAACAGCTTTACAGCCAATGTTCCAAGCAACCTAATCTGAATTTAAATTTGGACTAACCTTCAAAGCTAGTCTTGCTTTGAGTGTAGTTCGGATCAGATGGCCTCTAGAGGACCCTTCCAAAGTAAACTATTAATTATTTTAAATGCAGTTTCTGGGTGGTAAAAGGATTATAGTATTTTACTATACACTTTATATATCTTTAGTGTCAAGTTTAGTAATTCCTGGCTCAGTTAGAAAAGTTTCTGTGGTTAACTAAGCACTGGCTGGGGAGCTACCTCAGGCTTTCTGTAAATAGAGCAGACAGTTCAAGTCTTTAATAGACACTATTTTTTTTTCCTCACAGCTGCTATTCCAGGTCTTAGATTTAATTGTAATTCATTAAAGTGTTAAAAAATAGAAAACAAAAATTTTAATAGTGTTATTTTTTCTAGTCTCTCATATATTAAAAACTAGGTAGTAGTTCAATAATTGCTTCTCCCTCAAGGAAACACCTGCATTTCATCTGATGTCATAAATTTACTAGTTTTCCAGTTTCTCATGATGAATTCAGAGGGAATAGAGGGGGGAAATAAAGAATATTCTAAAGAATGTCTTTAGATCATGCAAAAAATAATTCTTATCATTTCATCATATAAATAAAAAGTTACATAAACGTTCTCTTTTTTCTTCTTTTTTACATATCTGATTGTCTTCAAGAAGCAATTAATTTACTAATCCTTCCCATCATCCTCAGCATAAAGATGCCTTTCCTTTAATTCTGAACTTTTTAGAAAAAGTATGGACTTTGCTCTTTATCTCAAATGTAGACTGACAACCTTTTCCTTTTGTGAATTTAATCAAAAACCCACTTTGACCCACTGAATTTCTTCTTGCTCTCATTGCTTCCTTACTAAATTGAATGGCTTTGTCTGGGTGTGAGACTTATCTGCTCCTTTCCTTTCTCATGCCTAATCAATCACTGCCTGTGTGTAAATGCTGAGAGTGGCACGTGTATCCATCATTCTGCTGGTGCTTAACTACATGGGCTCTGAGCTGCTGCAGGAAGAAAACAAGTGACGTCCAAGTAATAAATATTTTATGGTCTTTGCCTTTGACAAATATTAATTACCTATACAACAGTTCGCTCTCTAGTTTATGGTGTCTCCAATCTGGGGTCAGATGTTTTTTTAGAGTGAAGTAGGGTAAAATTCCTCTTTTGACAAGATTTAATTAAATGAATGCTTGTGGTACAGGTGGGATGCAAGATATGATTATGAATTAAAATATTTTACTGATCAAATTAAAATCATAAGCAATTATCTCAATTTTACATGGTTCTATTCTGCTCTTTGCAAACCAGACAAATAAAATGGTGCACCTCATGAAAAAACATTAAGATATCCTTACTCTTTCATCATATATGCTTCCTTGGCCTGCCACATTCCACTCACTAGATTGCATGTATGTTGGATTTTATAAGTTTTCCCACCTGTTATAATTTTATCTCCTTTTCTATCACCTGGTAATAAAAATAATATTCATAATCTGGACTGCAGAGTCAGTTCTTTCATAAACCTAATTTGCATTATTAAATTAGTGTATGAATTTTGCCTGGAATAAGATTACAAGCACTAGGTCATCATATGTTACACATTTGCAAGCACAGCTTCTTACTCAAATAAATTGTTATATTCGTAAGCAATTCTATCCAGTGGGTCAACAGGAAGTATCTGATTAATTAAATTATTTCATTTGTAATAGCCATATATCCTGTTTGAGGAAGTAAGGTTTATTTTTGTTGAGTATCATCCTAATTATTTGATTTATTTCTATCTTTCCAAGCATTAGTAATCTTTTCAACTTTGGAAAGTCTCCCCATAATTATACCCTGAGGTCAATGTAAATTGTAGTATGGAAAATTGAATAGTTCTGAACCTGGAATTACTTTAAAGGAATGTCCTGAAATATGACATTTGGTCTTTAGGCCTTTAAGATTTTTTTTTTCAAACCTTTTCATATTCTTCTGACCTATAAACCTTCAATTTTCATATGTTTGACTCTGTGAAACAGCAAAAAATATCTTGCTTACGTTAATAATCCATAACTGTGGTCATGTTATAAATTAAAATTATGAATTTTTATATCATTCTTCCATTTTATAACTCATTAAGGATATTTTTTTAATCAAAGAAATGATTTAAGTGTCCTTGTAAGTTTTTAACTCTGAAGACCAGAAATTTATTTGAGCAATTAATTGCTCTGTTGAAGACTTTCCCCATTCATGGAATGTCCTCACACACTATAGATTGCCCACTTTAAAGAATTAATTTAGACTGAATCAATATTTTATATGTTTTTTTCAGAGCCTGACTGTAAAATTTAGCTGTTTCTTATATGTGATTTGTGAAATATATCAGGTGACCTCATTAGAACTGCCTCACTGGACAAGCCTTCAAGGTTTTCTGGAATGCATACCTGACAAACATTTGTGTTATCAGTGACCATAATGCAAAGCTCCTTTCCCTCCTATATTCATTCACACCTTTTCTTTTCTCATTGTACTCATTCAGCAAGCAAACACTCTTTCTCTATGCGCCTTATGCTATGGTGGAAGTTTTCCCATCAGCCTTCCCAGCAGATGTTTCTTCCTCTGCAGCATTTCCTTATGATCTCTTTGGACACCAAGATTTGCTACATCTCTTGGCAACATCCCTTTCACTGCACTATTAGTGCAGCAAATATTACTGGTGATCATATTCCTTCCTTCTTCCTTCTCCCAACAGTATTTTTTTTAATCAAAACCATATTCAGTCTGAATTTTTTAGCTGCAGACAGAAAATGTGCTGTCTAGAAGAACTGGAAGAAGTGGTAGCCCTCTCTCATGTACAAATAGTGGCTTATTTTCAGTTTTCCTCAGTACTGGAATAAAATCAACAAAAAGAATATTCCCCTAAAATGCATTTTTTACTTCCCTAGAGCCTCTCTATACTCTACCTATTTGTTCCCTCAACATGACATGGTATTTTGTCTATGTATTTTTTTTCCTCATGTCCTTGTTTTTATCTTTGCCAGCACAAAACATTTATTAGTTCGACTAAAAATAACATATGCAAGATTTTAGCTCAGCATGAAATGCTTTCCTCTCCCCTGAGAAAGAGCACAGCTCTCTCACTCTTTTCCCACAAAATGAATTCTCTTTTGGGACTTCATTCTGGCCGGTGATGTGTAGCTTTACAACGTATCGTATATGAAGCTCTCATCAGCCTGTATTTGGAAGAAAAGAGGTTATCCTTGGAAGGAGGAATCTTGGTCCTGTTTGTGTTCCAGCGATGCTGGGAGAGCAGGGTCATGGCAACTCTCGCTGCTCTGGGAGGGGCTGTGCAGCCTCCCAGGAAATCCTCCTCAACAACAGGATGAAGACAAATGCCCCCCTTTGAGCTCTCCCTCATTTCCTGATGGCTGCGTGTACAGTGGCACCAAAGTGGAGAAATGAGATGGAGAGCAGAACACATAAGAGCCCGACTTACAGAAAACCTCCATGTTATGAAACATGGGAGGCTCAAAGATTAAACTGAGTTTGTTATGTATTACTTGCTACGAAGTGAAAGAAATTAATTGAGCAGAAATGATTGCTCCTCTGACATTTTCATAAGGGCTAAATCCTTGGAAAACATACTAAGTGTTGCTGTTTGGTAATGTTGCACTTTCCTCACTTCAAAAATGAACACCCAGGTTCCTTTCAGCCTGTGTATTCTGAGGGGTTCTTCCTGAGTAAATGACAGCAGGGGAGGAGAGGTGAGGATTAAAGAAGTACACACCTAAATCTCACCCTAACTTTGAATCAGAATGCAGGTAGATGGGACAAAAGGGTATGAGAGGTCTGCATTTCCTGCAGCTTAGGTATAGCCTGAGAGTAAAATCTATAATTTCAAAGACCTCTTCTTACTCATCTCCAGAGGTCCTTCCCAACCTCAATAATCCTGTAATTCTGTGAAGATGTATAGAACAGCCAGCTGGAAAGTACACAGAATAAAATGAGACTTTCATTTTAATTCTCTTACCTGCTGAGTGGCTTAGAGAGTCAGCTTCTTGATTTCTTTCTTCATTCTTAGATGTAATTAATATTTTAATTATTTAGAGAAAAATGAACAAACAGAACACCACCAAAAATGGACTGTGAGGAACACACTGCAAGACATTCAAGAGCCTGGTGTTCATATCTCAATTTATAGGAGATATAGGTCAACTTTTTTACTTTTAATAAGGCACAGTGGTGATTTAATGCCAGAATGATACTCTAAACATTGTTTTATTACATTTAAAACCACACATAGCCATCCCAGAAAGTTTTGTTCTGCAGCTGCTCCTTTCCATAGGTAACATATCCTTTCAATATTCCAATCACAACTTGAGAATATCACCTATACACAGGCAAAAGCTACCAGAGCTTAACACTCTGCAAGGACCTTATGAATGTTAGTTATGCCTCAGGGCTGCATTTTGACATTAGTTTCAAGTCGGGTTTGGATGCTGTATGCAAACTCCTGCAATAAATCTGCAACAGAATAAGGCACACGACTCAGGTGTGTGAGATCCTAAGTGGACACCCTTCCTTCTGAGTCATCCTTCCCACTTGGAAAGAGGAGACTTTGTCCTCCACACACCTTGAAAAGGAAAGAAAGGCAAAATGTACCATTTGCAAGTAACTATACCAGGGTTCTTAGATTTCCTTTGAAACACTTAACTCTGAACGAAATCATGTTGTTCTGAGAAGAAATGGTTTATATTAAAGGGCATTTTCTTCTACATTTTGTAAGCATGCCTTTTTTTCTGCTATGAATAGAAATCAAATTTTCCTGCTTGTCTAATGAGGTTTTGGGTGATAAAGACTTCTTTTTAAGTAGCTGTTCCAGTGCCCAGTGAATTGACTGAATTTGGAGGTATTTTGGTGTCAATATCTGCATTTAGAACAAGAAAACTGGATCCATATTTTTAAGGCAAAACTGAGAATGAAAAAGAAGTTCAGTTCAGAGAATGGAAGTAAATTTCTGTGGCATCCACATTACAACTGTTGCAAATGCAGCACAATTAAATTCTGAATTAGAATTTTCCATAGTTATACTTTGTTTTCATTAGGATTTATGTTTTCTCTGCTGAGTTTAAGTAGATTCACGCATATGGAATGAAAATATTTTGTTCAGGTTTTCCTGGTATGTTTATCTAGTCTGCTGAAGGTTCTCCAGCAGCTTTTCTGAAGATAAAAAGAGGAAATTATTAACAAGGACCTTTTTCTTTTTCCATTTTTTTTTCATTGTTCTAAAAAAAGTTTAATAACTATCATCTACTTTACTTTGTCACCTACTTTATTGTTTTGTTTCCCTGATGGTTTGTACCTCTTGAGCCTCTGGCCTTTGTCAGTTCTTGTGAGCAGTAATGGCAGCCTGATTTTGCTTACACAATCTCCTAGCTAACCAGAACAAAGCAGAAACTCTTTATCAGTTCCTCACACTGCTATTGCTTCATGACCTACAGAATTTGGAGGAAACATCTCTCCATCACTGGCAACATGGGAAGTTTCCATTTCTTCACACCCCTTACTGAGTATACCTACATCTGCAGCTGCATTCCCCTGAAGAGAACCGGAAATAGCATCCAAAATGAAGAAAACAGATTTGCTTCTTGTTTGTGTTCCCACAGCATATGCTTCATGCTGCACATAGGATGGAAATAGAAGATCAGGCAGCAAAAGAGCTAATTCCTAAGAGAAGATATGTGCCATTACATCACTGAAAATCTGGACAGTCAGCAGGACAATGCTGAAGTTTCTGGCCTCCACTCTTGGCTACTGTGTTTCTTCCCCAGTGAGAAGCAGTCCAATTTGGCTACATTACAAGTGGAACATTTTGCATGCGAAGATTTTGCTCCCATCTGTGCTCTGATTTGTCCTCGTGCCAAATATGTGCTGCACAGCTGACCCACACCACCTTGAGCAACCACCATCAGCCTAACCAAAGGCTTGACTTTAATTTTCAGTAGGCAGGCTGGTGACATGAGAACATAATCACCCTCATTTACTCTTAGCTTTACTTCCTACTTCTGCTATGCCCCTTGATATGGCATATCAGCCAGAAGGCACAGATTTAATCCCAGAGCTCTTATCCTCTTTGTGTTCTATGAATAACCTCTCGTCTCTAGGAGTGGCAGTCATGTTCATTACCTTGAATTCTTTGTCTTGGCATTGACACAGGGTGGGAAGAGTTGAGAAATAAATCTTTACACTTGTTCATATAAGACACCTTTGGAGAATAGTCTTCCCAGGCTGCCTGTATCCAGCATGTAATATGACAGACTAAAAGGCAGATGAGTGGAGGAACTGCTTGCAGGTGCCCTGAACAGCCCCCTGTGGTACCTGTAAGCTCTTTATGGCTCTAGACCTAGGCAGATGAATCTCAAAGTAGTACTCTTATATTGGAAAGTTAAATGTAAAATTCCTCATGTGTTCATCATGAGTAACACCTCCCACATGCACATGGCCACACCATTGTCTTGTCCTTTAACATTCTCAGTCTCCTTCTGTGGCATTAAGTAAAGACAGAATATTACTTACCTGGCAGGTTTAGGTGACCTGAAGTCAACCTAAAAAGTTCTGCCTTTAAAGCACCAAGAAGATTTTAGATAGACTTTTCTCTAACAAATAAACAAAATAGTTGTGTTTTTAAAATGTATTCATTAGCAGAAGTCCAGCTCTGAAGCAAAAGTAAATTCTGAGATACTCTCTGTATTGAGAAAATGCACTTTAAATCAGCCTGGGGCTTTCTGCTTACACAGACAGCATCATGCTCAGCTGGTACCTGTGGGAAAGTTCCTCCAGAGAGGCTAATTAGGGTCTATCTATATGTAGACTGCATGGTGCTCCAGAGTACTCTCCCAGACAAATCTACAGAGTGGATGGCTGAATTCAAATGTCCTCCAAAGTGCCAAAAACCAATTAGTGCTGGATGTCAGCACAAGCAGCTATGAAACTCTTGTCAGAGCGCAATGGGATTTTTCCCACAGAACCTAGCAGCACTAAATCTGCTTAAAATGTTAATCATATAAAGTAAAAAGTAAGCCAGACTGCTCTGAGCCCTTCTGTTAGTCCCTGTGTATGGTACATATGGACAATACCCCATTAAAACTGCCTTGGCAGAGCACAAAGTGTAGTTTTAACCTAGCACCATACCAAGAAGTCACCTAACCATGTGGAGAAACAGAAAGTGTCAGACAGGATCCTAAACACTACTTTTCAGAAAAGCCACTCAGAAGTGTGACTCACTAGTTAATTAACTTCTTTTCCTGGGGGGAAATTGTAAGTGAAAAAGCAGAAAAAACAGTAAGGTATACCAACAGTTTTTTTATCATTAGAAAAGAGACAAAGCTACTGAGTTCCCTAATATAATAAAAGACAAAATTTGGAGACTGATGTGACCTCTGAGAGGGGGAAGTTTTCCCCCATCTAAGTCAATGAAGTGCATTTCACTCAAATTGTGACCTGGCTTCTGTTTTGTGGAGTGGCAGCACAGTTTGCAGTCAGCCAAGAGAAGCCCATTTAGTGTCAGTCAGTTCCTCTCAGACATTATGCATAAAACTCACATGAAAGGATTCTAAATAAGATAGGCAAAGTCAAAAGGAATATTTAAATTTAGTTCATCAATTGTCTGAGTAACTTGCCTTAAGTCAGAAAATCTTATATGATGAAAATCAATTTACTGTAACATCTACAAGTTATAGTTGGATTATTTTGCTGTTCTGCTGGTGTTGAAAACAAAATGATATTTTTATATTATTGCTTAGTTCATTAGATGAAGGAGATAAATGTAATCAGTAGATTTTTATAATTTTTCTTTGATTCTTTTTACTTTTGTGATGGCGTTAAGGTGTTACTCATATTGCTGAATTTACAACAGAACAGCAGGTAGCATTCCACAATGCTGTCAGTCACCTCCTTCCTTGCTTTTCTTGATTCTTTACTTGAAAATTCAGGGGAGAGTGCTGAGATAGCAAAAGGACTGAAGATGAAACCTAAGAATTGTGCTTAGCTTTCCTTGTTTCATTTGAAGATAATTTACCTACCTGGTTCCATCATTTCAGAAAAGAGAGAACATCTGTCCAGGACTCCCCCAAATTTGCATGTGAGCTGCTGCTGTCCTTTGTTTGTGCAGTGTTGGCAGCTTCTTCAGTTTGTGTTCTTACAGGGGGATACAGGTGTTCTATGTCAGGATACTTCCAATTTCAGGTCTTTCCTGTATTCATTGCTCTTTCTCAGATATTTATATAGGTCAATTAACTTTTGACAGAAGTTCAAGTTCTGTTTAAAGTTAGTCTAAACATGCATATTTTATGAATAAGTAATTCAAATTAAGCATTCAATTTTTTTTTTTTACAGTTCTTAAAGCAATTCTTTAACTTAGACAGTCCCCACAGGCATACATGCAGTTCTTAAAAATTCAGAAGAGGAGAGTATTGTCTATCATATTTTTGAAGGTCTGCTGCATAAATAATGCCTTATAGCCAGCTACTCCTCAAGTGAATAAAAATATTCTTTACTAAAGCAGGTTTTTATTTAACAAATTTGAAAATGTTAACACAATATTAATAACACTAGTAATAAAAACGAAAATTATAGTAATAAAGTTTTGATAGTTAAATTTTTTTTGAAAGATGGATATCATTTCTTTTAACATCTTCCTTAAATATACATTGTGCTTGTGAAAATAATCATTATCTTTTGAAAGTATTCTTAACTCTTAGATAACTCTTAGGTAAGGCTCAAATGGAATTTTTCTATTGTTTCAGAAAGAGACATGAGAGAGTAGTAAAAAAAGAACTTTCCCTCTTAGGTTTGGATGGCACTGAAAATCTGAGCACTGGCTTTTTGGGATTCCCTGAAAGTTACTTCTTTTTTATTCATTAGGAAGGTAGAGAGACTTTTCAGAGCAGTATCTTCCATTTAATTTAACTTAAGATTTTGTCTGTTCTCAACAGTTCTTCAGCAGTTATACTCAATTTACAACTTAAAAGACTGGTAAAACTTTCATTTTGAGGATTTTTTACAGACAGAATTCACTGCTTTTTTTCAATATGATGAAATTTTTTTTGGCTATTATAGCATATAAGAAATTCTGCAACAGCTTTGCATTGCCTACAGAAGATCTAGAATTAATAAAGAAGGATTTGCAGACAGGAAAGACTTCCCCTGAAATCTGCTGGCACTGGAAACATAAGGAGAGTACATATTTTCTACAGGTTTAATTAATTAGCCTGCAAAAATTTGGTTCAAAAAGCAAGCATACTATAAATAAATATATACTGTTTTCTCTCAATATAATTTATAGAGATATATTCCTTCAAATTTACTAAAAGTGCTGGAGAGTCTGTGGCAACCTGAACTTAATTGAAATAATTTTTGCAATCATTCTTCAGGCAGCAATATTAATCTTAATAATTTGCAATCTCTCCTAATTTGTGAACTCTTACAGAGCAGAGACCAGAATTTGGTTCCTTGTAAAATCTCAACTTGGTTTCTTGGGGTTAATGTTTATGGTACTGTTTTAGTGCATGATTATACTGTGCATTGTCTGTGCCTTTTCAGCTGCATCAGGGCACAAAAAACTGATACCTAATTACTGATGAGCTATTTGGCCCTTTCAGTTTTACAGAGAATGGTCCCAGGTCTTATTTATTGCACAACATCCAAATCCTACTAAAAGTTAGAAATAATATTTTCTTATGTGCTTCCATTACAGTTACTGTTAACTCGGAATATTCACAGGGAAATCCTGAGAGTTTACTGTTCTCACTTTTTGGCTGGAGAGCCAAGAACAGATCCATTAAGGTAATAAAACCCATTAATTGAAAGTGGCCAGCTTGAGACTTCAGAAGATTTATACTATAAAGCAATATGTCTTTGACACACCATTGGCTTATCATTGTGAAGAGTACCAGTGATGGAAACAAATGAAATTCCATCCTCTAGAATCAATATTTATCTTGAAAGCAGGATTTTGCAAATGTGGTTCTTTTCAATACACACTGAAATTTCTTCTTCACATGAACATTGAATTTTGAGAATATCCAGTGCCTAAACTGAGGTTTGATTTTTTTTTAATGTTGCTTCAAAAGTTTAAAAAGCTGATAGATTTCTTGTATGATAGTACAACCTCAAACTTAACTGCTCTGTTTAAACAGTGTTTAATTCAGTTCAATAAAAATTGATCCACAAGAAATTCCCAATCTAAGGAATATACAATGATTTAGAACAAATCTGTTTTCCAAAATCTTTGAGTCCTTTAAATAATAAAATTTCCTGCAGTCTGACTTGTCACTACTTGGCACTTTGGCAACAAAACAGCATGAGCCCAGCCATGCTGATACCTAGCAGTAGGTAAAAAACACAACCACAGAACACCTGTGAGAAATTTATTTGAATGACCTACCCAGGAACACCCTGAGAAATTTTTGGCAGATGTACATTTATAATCCAGTCTCTTAGAGGGAATTCAACATCCCCAGCCAGGAGACCATTATTCATTCTTTTCCCCCAGTTTCTTTTCCATTGTCTACACAGCTTTTAGCATTTGCTACAACTTAAACAAGGATCCTTCAAAAAAATAGGCCAGTTTCATCATACACTCCGAATTCATCCCAAAGGCAGAATTTGGTGTGCAAAGAGAGACTGGAATCCATGCAAAAAGTAATAATTTAATCACAGAATTCAGATTCTACTTATGTTGGTCATGTACAGGGATGATGTCCCCAGTGAGCCAAGGAAACATGGTTTAGATAAAACTGCTGAAAAGCAGATGGAAAACTCATTAGAAAGCTGGGTCTTTAAGACCCATAGTCTGAGTCTTTAAAGCAAGGCAGAGTTTGGTGTGGATAAGGTACCAATTGAAGTATGCTCAGCCAGCTATAAAAATACAAAATGAGGAATGTTCCAGACCCAAGTCCTTGAGACCTCATTCCAGTTCAGTGCCAACCTGCACACCTCAGACTTGTCATACAGATTCTGGTTTGATGGCATAGCCATTCCCATTTCATCAGGGTCTCTGTCACGGGTTTTTATCTTTTCCACAACATTAGCTGAGTATTTTTTCCTGCCCTGAGCGCTCACAGTTCTGTTCATGTTGTCAGATATGGTGGGCAAAAAAACAGTACATCCCTCATTAAAAAGTTGTTGCTCCTCCAAACAATATTTCCAGCCCTTACTCAAAAAATTATAGTGACTGGAATATTACAAGTAAACCCTTATTGATTATTCATTACCCAATGATTTTTTTTTCCCTCTGGCCTTAGTTCCAAGTGTCCCAAGGTTGTCTTCTCTGAATCAGATCCTGTATAAACTTTTCAGCTTATATATAAAAAAAATGTATGAGCAGCTAAATTGGAAGGTAATTTCAAAGCTAGCCAGTGCTCCTAGCAAAATTTACACTGCCTTTTTATCATGCTCTCTGTTCCCACTTCTCAGAGCTTCCTGAAGACTTATTTCTACCTTGATATATTACAAGTAATTTAACTGCAGTGAGAGAGTTGTGTTCATAAGCCATTAGCAAATGTGTGGTGCAGGGTGATGCTGATAGACATACTGGAGATAGAATCTAGAAATTCAAAAATTAAATCATTAAACCATGACTTCCCTTATCTTATACTATTGCTCGTGGTAAAAAGAAAATGGTCATTTTGTACCCCCCTCTTGCCCTTTCATTCCTGTAAGCCTTTCCTGAGCTGATATCCCTCTATAGGTATGCAGCAAGAATGAGAAGAGGTAATCACATCAGAAAGAATCAGCAGGACCCAAGCGAGCACAGCAGCCCCTTTAAGTGACTTATGTTGTAAGATGACTAATTCTTTGTCTTAATGTCTTGTTGAATGCACAAGCCTGTTTAGTGGATTCCTTTTCTTTAATGTAACTACTGTGTCATAAAGAATGTGTTTCAATTTCCACTTAATTTACAGACTGGACACTAAGTGAATGTTAATATATTACTCCTTACCCAGCTCCTAGGTAGGAAGTGAATGTTAATATATTAGTCCGTACCCAGATTTCAGTTGCTTCAAAGGCAGGCCTTTCCAAAAATAAGTGAAGCTTCTCATATATCTTGTTTACAGTTTTATGGTATATCCCAAGGCTTTCTGAAATAATGGTGGTATGTAATACTTCAGCCATCTTCTTATCCTTGATGGTTCCCATGAACTGCATAAATGTTTGCATAAGCAATACATTTGGGGTTTTTTTTTTATTCACTTCTGAGTACTTCTTGCTGCTCCATATACTTTCTAGATAAAGTGGCCCATCAATTTAAGTGGTTTCTAATCTCTATCATTCACTCATTTTACAGTTAACTTATGATCATGTTCTTCATATACTGTCCTTGGAAGTCTAGTCATTGATTTATGAAACTTTTGCCCTCATCTTTTGCTGGAAAAAAATATAAAATAGATGTTTACAATTTCTAAATCCTTGGAAACATCATAGCAGTAATAAAATCAGTGTTTTTATTAGCTTTTGTCTCCCATACACACACACACACACCTCCCAGAATAATGGGTGCTTCCCAGTCCCTTAATACAATGGCAATTTGTCTTTGGGAAAGTATCATTGGCTTTCATTGTGCAGGTTCAGTTCCATCTTGTAGTTAATCTGTTTCAGATTATCCTGTACTCTCTGTCTCTGGTTGCACTCTTACAAAACTGTATATCTGGAGAGCATAATGTGTGCATATAGCAATCAAAAATTTGGTTTTGTTATGCAAGCAAAAGAACCTGGTGTAGGATCTGATTCTCATGCCGTGCAATGATTTAAAGAGCATATAAAGGACTTATGTTACTAACTGTATGGCATCATTCATTACCAGAAAAGGTTTTGTACTCAGACAAAAGGAAACTTAGTCTCTCTTTAAGAATATCTGCATGCTCAGGTGGATAATAAAAGCTGTAAAAGGTGCAGCATTGGAGGTTTGCTTTAAAGCTAATCTGATTGGACCGTGTATACTTAATATTTGAAAGGAAGATTCTGCAGGGTCTCTTTCATCACTTTCTAATTATCCCAAAGCTGCTGTAATATTTTTCTAAAAGGCAGTAAATGGAGTGCATTGAAATCCCTGTAACCAGTGAAACTAGAAATTACAGCAAGACATATTTTTAGAAGAAACTCAAATATTATAGACAAAGTTTCATTTGTTTTTATTTCCTAACACATTAATATATATTTTATACTGGTCATATAATTTCTCCCTTCCTTTTGACACCTACCCAGAAATACCTCAAGTCTGATAATGGAAAAATATTTCATAATTTGCATGAATATAGGGCAAAAATTTCCCTCTCCAAACAGGTATAGTTTTCTGCAAACTGATTAATCATTCTTTGCAGACAAGATAAAAACTCAGTATATTAACAAGTCCTAGCTAATGTTACATGAGGAGAGATTGTTCAGTGCTCTGAGGTTTAAACTGGGAGCTGACTGTGATGCCAAAAGCTGGTGGAAACAGTAGTAGCTCAAGTACACAGGCAGCAAAAAGGAGAACTCCTATAAGAGCTGGCCAGACTTTCAGCTTGATCAAGGCATGCACCAGAAGAGGTGGGAAGTGAGGAAGCAGCAGCTGGTGTTCATGATTTATTTTGACTCAATGGGAGAGGCAACAATATATTTTTAACTTTCCAAGTAGCCTCTGATTCCACCAAACTCAGGAGGGGACAGGAAGGAGGCAGCTCTGTGGCTGGCAAGCTGTCTCCAAACCTGTCCCAGTGTGGTGCCCCTGCTGGGATGGATAATTTATGGCATGTCATTGGTTCAATGCTGTGTCCATGTAACATCAATTTAGGAGAAGTAAATGAAATATATTCTGGTGAAAACTAATGTAAATATTTCACTACAGCTTAATAGTGTTTCATATCTTAATCTATTCTTCAACTGTATGTTTGTGTGACTACATTAAGGAGCAAAAGTATAGATTCTCTTCAGCTAATTGTCTGGGTTACTTTTTTTTAGATCCTCAGCTTCATAAACTGTCTAAATTGCTTTCCTCAGCTGGGTTCTCCTCAGGGCTTTTACCTCCTTGAAGCAGTTATAAAACAAAGTTATTTTAAGGGGGAAAAAGGCCAAGAAACAGGGAAAACAGACAAGAAATGAAAGGAAAATACTTGTCAGTTTAATTGAGTACCTGGGTACACCTCTATCCAAGATAATTGGGCTGAAATATCTATCATGTAATACATATCTAATGTTTTCAAACTTCTGCTACAGGATTTTGTGAATGCATGAGTTGAAAAAGCAATTGGAAAGAGCTCTGAGAGAAGAGTCCCACTGAGACTTTTCAATTCAAAGACATCTCTCTCCCAGGAAGCCCCTGAGAAGTAGCTTGCTGGAGGCTGAGAGGGTGTGATGGGAAAGTAACTTTACTTGTTGGCCTTGTCCTTGTGTTCTGACCAAAGTACCTGCTGTTGGCCATCACCATCTGCAGGAGCACCAGGGCAGATTTAGTACAGGAGAATATAATGGATTCAGGCAAACAAACATTCATATACACACACACACAGAGAGAGAGAGAGAGAGAGAATATTGGTGTAATTCAAAAAGAAATTAAGAATTAAACAACTGTATCATAGTCTTCACTTTCAAGGTCTCCAGTGAGGAGAAAAGGTAAGTCTAAGAATGAATCATTGGTGGAAACAGAAAGCTTAAAAAAAAAGGCAGGTCTTCAGCTAAACTTGATTTTTTTTAAGAATTGACAGCAAATCTGGGAGATTATATGAAAACTCTTTGAGTTTGTTATCATTTAAAACTTGTCTCAAAACTATTTCGTATTCAGTCTTTGTAAGATCACCAGCATATAACTGAAAACCTTTGATGCAAATGGACTTTTCAAGCAGGAAAGTAATGCAGGGCAAAATATGTATTAGGAATACGGCAAGTTAGCCTTAGTGATTTAGGGACTAGGTCAAATAAAAACCTTAATGAAATTTCCTCAGAACAAATGGACAGAAATTGTAAATACCTCTGAGAGCAGAGGTATAGTACACGGGAAACTAGAGATATCCAAAATGTGCAAAGCTGAAAAAAGATCCAAATAGAAAACCTGTGGAGTAATACAATGAGAAATTGTATGAAACTCACCTACTCAGTCAAAGAAGAGAGAAATCTAGAGAGAAGTGCATCATTCTGCAGAAGGAAAGACAGATGCTGAACGGAACTCCCACAAAATAAAAAAATCTGTTATTTTTCCTGAGTCTGACCCTATGTTTTCATTTTGAAGCTTGCTTTCTTGAACATAAAGTCAACTAAAACAAATATTTCTTCCCACCAATCAAAATGTTTCAACTGGAAACTCACAAGGTAAACAGTGTAACCTTTGAAACAGATTTACAGTCAGCTGAACATGCTATTTCCTTCAAGTACAATATTTCTTTTCCACAGTAGTGGTCTAGTTGTGTTTGCAGAACTGTATGTATTGAGCTGGGAGGACTTTGGCATTAAGTAATTAACCAGGATGCTTTTTTGTTTACTGCAGACCCAGCATAACTAGCAGGAGGAACGTACAAATTAAAATTTCCTCTTCACTCAAAAAACAGGGAGATCAGCATCTATATCCCATGTTTCTTGTACCATGCTCCTCTATGATCTGCTCATCAGCAGATCCTCTGACATGAGCTCAGAGTGAATTCATGGATCAGAGGAGAGGGAGGAAAGTCTTTGTCTCATGTTAGGAAGAGGGCTGCACCACACAGGAGAGGTCATATTGGCCCAAGTCCCCATTCAGTTTCCTTTCAAGTTATCCTCTGTTATGGTGTGATGACGCTTGAGGCTGGGTCCCAAATCCCAGCAAGATCAGAGTGGAAGGAGATGACCATCACTACCTCCAGCCCTCTGGAACTTCTGCATCCAAAAGTTGTTCAGCATTTGGGTGATTCGTGACTGCTGTTAATTTAACTGAGGCCATGCTCAAAACAACAGAGCTGACAACTGAAACAGAAATTTGCATTTCTCAATCTCCTCCCTTGCACTTCTATGGTTCCACAGGATTTCCATAATTTAGAAAGCTCTAAACAAATTATTTGCTTCATAATTCATAAAGTGAAATAGTGAAATACTTGCGTTCATTTTATTTTCTTCAAACAGGTGGTTAAGAACAAAGTAGAGAAACCTGCGCTTTTCATAAATGTCAAATTACAGCATTGTTCTTTGAGCAATCTCTTTCATTTTTATTTTCCTATAAAGTAAAAATACCTTTGGAATTTGGGATAACTGATATCTGGTGTGATTTAATTTAAATTTGATAGAAAGTATTGGGTCAATTATCAGCCAATTATCATGAGTTTTATGAGAAATAAATGAATCACAGTTCAACTTAAACTGCTTCTACTCCAAAAATTTCTTTAATTCAGCTCTGTGATTTAGGAAATAAATTCATCAAAGGAATGGGTGTGCAGATGACAGCTAATTCAGTAAAGACCTAGAAAATAGTGTACATTTACATTTTGAGCTAAACTACATTTCTGATTCTTTCCCAGACCAGAACCAGGGTGCCCTGTCATGACTGAGATGCATATGAGAGTAGTGAGACAGAATAAAAAGGTGGCTGAACACCAAGCTTCCAGTTGTGCATCCCAAAAACTCCCTCCCAAACTCGCTTTCCTCTTTGAGTGCTGTACCTTGTCTCCAGCTCCATCTCCTGAGGATGTGCCTGGAATATTTTGTTACCACCTGCACCTTCTCTCTCTGCTGCTCCAAGCAGAGGCTGCACCATTCCCATCTCTCACTCACTGCTCAGATGTTCCTCTATTTGTGCAGCCTGTATCACACGACTCCTTTTTCATTTTCTCTTTCATAACCATGGTGTAAATTCTGCCCATTTTTCTGCCTTGTCCTATTTTATACCTTTTGAGAATTTTAATTATTTACAGCCCACTGTCACCTGCTCCCTCTCCAACCAAAGATCTTGTATCTCTTCTGCTTAATAGACATGGGGCTTAGGCCAATAATTTCTCCATCTACATTGTGGTCATATACTTATCCCTGCTACACTCACAGATGCCTGCAAGACAGTTCTTTGTGCAGCATATTGATCATTCAGGAGAGATGAACAGAACTGAAAGCTGAACATATTCCTTGCAAAAAGTACCAGCTGCTGCCAACAAACAGTTCTGTGTCGTGCTGACAGTCAGAGATGGGTCTAAAGCCTTGGCTCCACTAAATACTTCCAGAAGCACACCTTTCCTCCTCATTTGCTGTCTTCAGCATGCTAATTGACAAGACACTTTGCAAGCTTCCTCTGAAAATGCAATATTGTCTGAAGTGTGGAAATTAATATCGTATAGTTCTAAAAAAAAAAAAGTAATTGTCTTTGCAAATTGCTGTATTATTACACATAATTTTCACATATATTATAACAAAGTAATGCGACACAGGTTATCATGATGCCTCACAAACTCTGCCAAACTTGTACAGGCTGTTTTGAGTTTGTCTAAGCAGAGTTGCAGAACCAAGACCTGACATGCTCCTGCACTGGGATGATGTGCACAGCTCAGAGTGTATAGTTCTGGAAATGTTCTCTCAGTGTTGGTAGCATGGAAAGGAATAATGAAAGGGATTAGCAAGATTTTAGGGGCTGATTTATGAAAAATCTAAGGGAAGGACAGTCTGCACAACAATTAGCAAGACAGTGTCTAATGGTTTAAGAAAAAAAAACCATAAAGCACATTTAGAATAAATAATGACAAGTATAGCAAATACTAAATAAAATAGCTCTTTAGGCTGCCTGTGCAAGACCTACTTTCATATCACAAAATACTTGGGTTTATATCACTCTCTCTCAGGTCTAAATTTAAAGTAATCTGTGGATGTCAAAGTGAAGGCTAGATGGATAAGATAAAATAAAATATGGATATTTCCACCATAAAAATATTTTTACAAGGCCACATAGATGGAAAAAATTATAGCAGGTACTCTAAGATCCACGTGAACTAAACATCTGAAAATTATTCTGAGAATATTTATGAGATTAACATTTGATGATTCTGGTTCTTTGAAAATTTAAATTTCTCTTACAAATATCTAGGTTAAAAAAATCACTTGAGTCACTGATGCCTTTGATTTTATACAGGTTATATTACTTAAATTGATGAGGATGCATTCTTTTATTAAAACATGAAGCATAGGATATTACAGGATGTAATTTTTGTGCCGTGTTAAAATAATTGTTCCCAAGGGATTTACAAAGGTCATTTTTAAATTATATCATAATTTGCAGAAACCACTTAAATGAAAATCAGGCACAACAAAACATCTAGGGCTCCATTATTCTGGGATGATGTGCAGAGGAACAATAGATGTAATATCTGCCTTTTTTTTAGAGCAACATGAACATTTCACTCTTCATTCATTGTAATAAAAAGGTCCTCTAATGCTTACCACTGATTATTCTATTTTATCTTTGTATATTTTGATTATTCTATTATGCTTTGTTTTATCAGTTATGGAAAAATATATATTCTGCATTACTATTCCCATTAGTGTTCTCAGAAGAAATGTCAGAATAATTAAATTCCTCAATGATCAGTATTTTCTCTTTTTTTATCAGGTCCTTCCTGTACTTACACTGCTGTGCACTGTCATGCTCTTTTATGAATTTAAAGCAAGGTCAGGTACTAAGACAAAATTTTGCTTAGTATGAAGCTTTGCTTAGCAGGGACTTTTAAGCCCCTAGAAATACGTGTATTTAATAGAACCAACAACACAGTGTTTCTTCAGAGAAACAGAAGAAACTGCTGCAGTAAAAACCTGTGATAATGATAACACCATCCAGAGAACTAAAGTATCACCAGATTCTAGATTTATAATACAAGTCTAACTTGTATGTTTCAACGCTTCCCTGTGAGCCCTGCATGGGCAGTGAAAGCTGCAGACCTCAAGTGGGCTGAGCCACACTCTAAAGAGTCCTGTATCTTGAAATGTGTCTGATATTAGATGGGGTGAATTTAAATAAAGTCACAAATTCCAAGTAGCAAACTCCAAAACAAACAAACAAAAAAAAGACCTTACAATTGATGTACAAAATTTTCTGTGATGGAAAGTATGCAAACATAGCTCAACTACACATACGAAAACAGCCTAACAAATAATTTGAGAAAATGAATATTAAAACAATAAGAACTGTTTGGGGAAAATCACAAAACATGGAAAAATATTTTTTCATCTTAATATATTATGGATGTTAAACACTGTTGTTCTCTTAGATCAAATTTGAGTACTCTTCAGGCCCCCAGTAGTTCCTGTATCTTCATACCTGAAGTCCTTTTTGAAATTGAGCCTGCACAAACTCTATTCTTCATAGTGATGCTATAAGAATATAGCCTTTTGTTGACATTTATCATATTATTTCAATCAATTTGATATTGCCTCTATCACACAAAGAAACTTCTTTTTGTGTCTTGGAAAAGTTTGATTCTACTATGTCAGCTGTATCTAAGCCTAGAGTAAGAAACTAACAGGTTTCTTATCTTGTCTCCATTTGCAACTGCTTTTAAAGAGTTCAGTTTTTGAAGATTAATTCTATGATCCCAGTCCTATCAGAGTGGGAAAATTCAGAGTAAAAGACAAAAAAAAAAAGTCTTGAGATAATTACTATGGTGGTCTTCCATCACGAGCATGATAGTCATTCTTTAAGGAAGAGGAAATTTAGAGTACTTCTGGCTCCTACTTTTTCTTTAATTTCAATAGTGTTTTATGTTTGTAACTTCCAACAGAAATCTGCATTTGCATTACTCTCTTTTTGTGACTGGGCACTGAAGGGTAGCACTGTAACAGTACGTAATTAACATTACCACACAGGAGCACAATGTCGAATATGCTAACTGCATTTTTCTTTCTCCTAAAGGTTTCAAAGAAACAGATCCTACAAATTCAATACTGAAAAATAGAGCCCCAAATCCTACAAAATTTCATTGGAGTCAGGAGCGAGGGAAAGGAAGAGAAGGAGGAAGCCCTTCTGCCTCAATTATGCTGCTTTTACCAATAAGGGAGGACAACAACACCACTTAGAACAAAAAGGGGAGGGTGAGGAGTCCATGCTTTCCAGTGGTTGAACAGCAGTACTAAAGGATTTAACAATGTGGCCACTCACTGTACCAGGGACACCAATAGAGAATTTTTAAAATATACATGTCTGCTCTGCTCAGATCTGAATCTTTATGTAAATAGATTCAAAAAGCCAGTCTGGCTTACTCAGCTTTTTCAGAACATGGGTTGAAAGAGAACTAAAACCATCACCTTCCAAGCAACCTGATAAATAGGGCACTCATTTAAAAAATAGAAAGGACTAACACTTTAGTTGGACAACAGGACAAATTCTACTGTTCTGAGGTCTTTTGCACAGAGAAAGATGCCTGAACTGCACATTGAGTGGCCTGGTGGCTCCCAAGGCAAATGTCATAGGTCATATCTCCTCCATGATCTGAGCCATCAGTGTGCTGCAGCTTGCTTCATGCCCTTCCCACCATGTGCCATCTCGTATATCAGCCTCATTTTCTGGTGAGCGCTTACGTACTTTTGTGCAATGTATAATGCTATTTTATTTCAAATTGGCACTACTTAATGTTTTCAATACATATGAAAGCAAAATTGCATAGTGCTCAAATCATTAAGAAGTTAAACACACTATCTCTATCTACTGACATTTTGAGTTCTTAGACCTGGAATATGCAGTTCATCAACTGCCTTAGAGGCTTTTTGCCAGTAAAAGTTGAGGCCTATTTCTCAGGTATCAATAATGCCTTAAAGCTCCAATATATTAGACGATATGTTGCTTAATATTTCTCCTGAATGAAATATTGAAGATTGGACTGTTATGAATCAGGCATATGGTCAATGAAACTGCCTCACAAGAGCTAGAAAACAAGAATGACATGAGGAACATGACGCACATATTCCTCAGCTGATATTAACATAGAAAAACTGCCATGTTTTAGGTTTTGTATCAAAAGAGGAAGCTGGTTAGGAGAAAAAATGAATAGCTTGCCTCCAGTGCAGACTGCAGCATACTGGTCTGGCCATGATAGGCGTAGTGTGAGGTGAGCCTGGTTCATTTATTTTCTATATTGATTGAGCCTACATTGAGACCAGGTGCAGATAGGAAGTGATAAATCATGCTGGGTGTCCTAAGTTATGTACAGAACTTCACAGTAATCATTGTTCCCAATTTGTTTTCCACATTCAAATATAAGCTTCAAAAGTCAGATTGTCCTGCACACTGAATTATCTGTTATATTGATCACCATCATTGTGCAGTTATTTAGAATTGAAGAGTTGAACTCTTCATCCATTGATTCATCAAGAGCTTTTGGAAATCTTTCATTTCACTAGTTTTTCATCATGCAAGTATGTCCTTGAAATGACATTATGGCAGAGCTGAAGATGCAGTTACATTTCAGTATTTTTCTGATAGCTTCAGGCTATTAGGTTGCTTTCTAGTATAGGATATTTTAATTTGAAACTAAAAACACATTCTGAAATGCCTTTTCAAGGTAAAGAGAGAAAAAACTACTTATATTAGCTATTTCTGAACTTCAGGCCACTGTAAATTTCTTTTCTTTATTCTGAGGCAATATTATATAAATTCCCGAACCGTCTTCTAAAAGTAGGTGAGAACCATTATCAACTGGACCGTGTCTCCAGAACTCATCTGATGATCTAGCACAAATCCCTGTACTTTCAAAAATGCAGATAACTTCCGTTATCAAACTAACTTAGAGCTGTAATTTAAAACTCTTTGAAATCAGTGGACAAAGTTCCCATTGATTTCAAGACTGGTAAAGTAGACACCAAAAGTCTTTATGCCATCCCTGAACATTTTCCAAAGCAGCCCCTGCATGTGTGAAGAACACTAACACAGAAACCTTTGGAAAGAGAAACCTGCTGCTCATCCTGTGTTTTCTCCCTATTTTGGGTTTGTATGGCCACAATTTGGAGGGGGATACAGGGCTAGTTTTGAGAGAAGCTGCTGGAAGCTTCCTCCATGTCTGACAATGCCAGGTGGCTCCAAGGAGAATGTGCAGGCCAAGGCTGAGCCCAGCAGCAATGGTGACAACACCTCTGTAATAACTTATTTAAGAAGGAAAAAAGTTACTGCACAGATGTAATGGTGGCCAGAGAAGACTAGAGTGAGAATACATGAGAAGACCAACCCTGCAGACACCAAGGTCCAAGCAGAAGGAGGGGGAAGAGCTGCTCCAGGCACTGGAGATGAGGTTCCCCTGCAGCCCATGGTGAAGCAGACCGTGGTGAAGCAGCTGTGCTCCTGCCACCCATGGAGGATCACAGGGATGCAGAGATCCACCCACAGCCAATGGAGGAGCCCCATGCTGGAGCAGGTGAACACCGAAGTGGAGACTGTGACACCATGGGAAGTTCTTGAGGGAGCAGAGTCCTGGCAGGGACATGCAGATCCAAGGAAAGAGGTGCCCACAATGCAGCAGATCTCCTGGTAGGAGTTGTGATCTCGTGGGGGACCCATACTGAGGCAACCTATCCTTAAAGTACTGAGCCCATGAACATTGCAGCAGATCATGGAGAACTGTTGCCTGTGGGATGGACTCACACTGGAGAAATTCATGGTGGACTGTCTCCCATGGGAGGGACCCTATGCTGGAGCAGGGGAAGGACTTTTCTCCCTCAGCAGTGGGCAGGAACAGCATTTGATGAACTGACCATAAGCCCCATTCCACATCTCCCTGCCCCACTGCAGGGAAGAAGGTGGAGTCCAGGTAGGACAGAGGAGTGAGAGAAGGAGGTTTATTTTACTTCTTGGTATCCTGCCCCGATTTGGTTAATAATGAATTCAATTAATATCCCCAATTTGATTTTCCTATTATGGTATTTGGTAAGTGACCTCTCCCAGTCCTTATCTCAATCCAGGAACCTCCATATTTTCTCTCTCTGTCCAGATGTGGAGAAGAGTGATAGAGAGGCTTTGGTGGGTGCCTAGCATCCAGCCAGCATCAACCCACTACACACCCTTCTTGTTTCTCCTGTTGTCAGAGGTGAGTACCAGAGTGCTCCCCATGAGGCATAAGCACACTTCCATAAATTTCTGGAGGGGCAGCCTGTGATGTTCTAAACTGGATTTCTAACAGGTTAAAGGCATGGGATTTTGAGCAGGCTAATTTGTAATATACAATTGCAACCTTTATTTTTCTCTCTCAAAAAATTGTCAGTGGTAAAAGTGTATGTTGCTATGGAGTACAACAGCAATACTGATTTATTAACAATTAATCTATTTTTTTCTGTGAAAGAAAGCTCTTTGGAACCCAACAGGTCATTTCAGATCAATTCCAAATCCCATTATTTCAATTGTAATTGCAAAAAGTGCAGGAGTAGTGTACTTCCTCTGCTTGGACCATCTGGCAGATTTCTGAGCTTTGTACTTTGTTGACCTTCAGAGTCACTCTTCAAATTATACAAAGTATGTATTTCTGAACTCTGCAGCAGTAACATGATTGGTTAATCTGTTAAAAGATAGAACAATAGAAATGCAGAGGTTCTACTAATAAATGCTGAGGCTTCACATTAATGACAAAAAAATTAGGAAGCCTAGAGAATGGAAGGATCCATTTGGTATAAATAAACTCTTTTTTTATTACAATGTGTGACTGGAGTTTCCAACTTCTGATGTTTTACTGAGGTGCATCTCTGCAAAACAGTTAAATGCAATTGGTCAGTTACCCTTTGACGTCTGACAGAAGCATTATAAAGCAATAAATAAGGCTCTTACAATGCCCTGCAAACAAGCAAATGGTCACTGCTGGTGAAATTGTATCAGACTTGCTTCTTGAAAGTAAGACAAGCTGTACTGAAACTTCATTGAGGAGGGATTTCCACCAGACTAATAGCTAATTAGCCAGAATGGCTGTGCCTTGGACATGACAGCATTAGATGCATCCCCGACAACTGTGACTAGGGACAGAAACAGCTGCGGGTATGGTCCTTAAATCCCCAGGAGCCTCGAGTCAGTGCTCGCTGAAGCAAGCACTCATTGGGCTTTGTGTGGAAAGACATTTATAGCTAAAGTCTAATGCATCTACCTCTGGAATGCCAAAAGTGTGATATATATTTATACACATAAAGTAATGAGTTACTTTCAAGATTAAACTGCTGCTAATTTTTTTATTTGCATACAAGAAATAAGGAGAACAACTTGTTAGTCAAATCTGATTCCCCAGGTATTACTGCAAATATGCTGCCCTTCATAGACTTCTGGAGTGGTTAATTCTTTAAGTAAAAGTTTAAAATTTTCATAGGCAGGAATACAGAGCATGCTGGATGAGAACTAAGTACCCAGCCTGCAAAACCCTTTGCTGGCAGTCCAAAATACCTCAGCCTGTATCTTTGAGCTAAGCTGAGGGTAGCTGATGACTACATATCAAGGACATAAGCTCACACCTCATACCTACAAGTTCTTAAATCTTGTGTTTTTCTAATTTCCAGTCCATAAATTCATGAGTTTATTAATTAAATATTAAATGCTTTTTAATTAAATAAAAATTATGTGTTTGCATTTCCATTTTTCAAAACTTCTCCCCAATCTAAGATTGTTGTATTCATATACACACTATGATAATGCACAATCTAATAAGGTAAAAACTCATCAAAATTATTTCCATACAAAACAAATCAATATGCAAATAGCATGTCCCACTCCATCCATTTAGCCAATACCATAAGTAATTTAAACAGCAGGGCTGCAGGCCCTTTGAATACAAATGAAAGGAAACAGCTAGTGATACACAATTGTACATAGGCAAACTTTTTCAATAATGGATTTTTTTTCATCGTCAAATTGCTCAGAAATTACTTTTAAAATTTTGTTATGCTTAAGTCATTAGAACTTTGAGAGTAGCAAGAAATTACTTGTAGCATTGATTACCATAGACACGAACCACCAGTGGTTTGTGATTGGCTGCACTGATACTCTGGAAGAAAATATTTTCATTTTGATATTTTTCACTCAAACATTTAGTGACTTGTCTCCTTGAAAATTAGTTGGGCCATATAGCTTTGTGTAAAAATATTTAGGAGTAATCAGTGCACTAATAATGAAAAAAGACTTATATCCACGTGCAAGCACAAAATTCCCCAAAGATTCTTTGAATGCAAATCTCTGCCAAAGCATTGCTACAGGTGAGTGCAAAGACACATTACGGAAAGGAGCTGAGATCTGCATTTACCCTTTGATTTGGTCAGGTGGTTCCTGCTTCCATACATCTCCTCTACCAAAACCTCAGGCAGACTGTCAAGAAGAAAAATTAATCTCTGGGCCCAATCCTCACATACCAAGAAGAAACATTTATAGGAACCATTTATAGAAGGGGAGCTAGCCTACCAACAATTTGATGGAAGCAACAAATTTGATTTGTACCTTGTATTCAAGCTACAAATGTTGAAATAGATTTGCAGAATCTGTGATTTCTCTGAGGTACACTCAGGCTTATAGATTTGGGTTAAAATCTTTATGGAGTCATTAGGGGGAAAAACCCTGCACAGGACATCCCAAGAACTCTGGGATATTAAGATACCATTCAGAATATTCTTCTGCTCTGAGACAGATTCAGGGATATTTTGCAGGTCCTTCTTATGTATCTCAGTTTCCTTTCATGACCTCTCAAACAAAGATCTCTGTTTCTTGCTAACCAGTGAGATAGCCTAAATTATTTTTCTGCAAATTAGTCTTCAACTTTTCCAGTTTTGGTTAAGTCCTACTATCTCGTTTCATTCTGTATGGACATAAGGTACATCTGAGCCTATCTCCTTCATAGGAGTCTTTTATATATTCAAATATTTTAAAACATGGTCCCAGTCATATTTTTTTCCCCTTTTTATATCACTTGGTAAAATTGTTTCCTCCAAGTTCCCATATAGGTCATGGTTTATTCTAGGAGCTTTAGGAGATAAAAATCAGATTATTTATCAACTTTTATTTTTTATAGTTTTTGTTCTTTGTCTTTTCTTAGAAACATTATTCTCTGTGAATTTGTCTCCTTTTTTTTCTGAGCAGTTGGATGTCAGTATTCCATCTGAGAAATCACTAATCCTGAGAATATACGAGTTTCCAATTTCTGCATATGCGTTGCATTATTCAACTTGTATTTGGTCTCTAGTCCACAATAAACACTCATCCCTTCCACACTTCCTGCAGCCTGATCATTTTTTTCCTCTATTTTTACTTCTGTCATTCTTTTTAAATGCAGTACTTTGTACTCAGCTTTATGGAATATCACCTCAGTGGTTTGGGGCTACTATTTCTCCAAGTTATCAAGATCACTTTGAATTAGACACTTTTTAAAAAGCATTTGCAGTTGTTTTCCCCTGCAGTGTCACCTGTAGATTTTTGAAGAATATTATTGTCCATCATCCTAACTTTAATGCTGGTATTGCCTATTACTGAGTCAAGAAGAGAGACTTGTGGGCCCCTCCTTGATATGCCCTCTAGTTTGATAGAATCCCGTAATCACTCTTTGACAGCAGTTTGGAGCAGTGATGCACTCACCCCATAATAATTTTATGGGTTATGATCCATGTATAACTGTGATTAAGGCATTGCTCACGGTATTAAATTAGACTTTTAAAGTCTCGAGATTGGCATTTGCATTCTTCCTTCCCAGTACCCCCCACTCATGATGGTAGTATAAGCCAGAGGAAAGGTTGTGTGTATGCTATTCATCTTAACATAAGAAGATTTGCTTTTAGCAAAACCTAAATTCAGATTTCCCTGGATTTAAAGTGCTGATTAAAAAAAAAATTCTAACACCTAGATACTTCTTCATGCCCACACAAATACTTGCCTCATTTTATCTGCTTGTTTTTTGTTAGCATTTCTTCATCAGAGGGAAAAAAAGTAACATATGTTATTCCTTAATATTGAAAAATAAATCCAAACACTCCTGAAGTGTATTTCTGAGTCTGACAATGAAAGAATCAGATAATATTTAGTTTAAATTATGCTGGTGGTTCCAATACCCGAGGCTGGATTTTCCACAGCAGCTGTGCACTGCAGAGCCTGTAAGAATGTGATGACTTTGGCAGAACTGGGAGGGAGCAGAAAGCTGAGTCCTAGAACAGGCCTTCCATGCCCTGAAGCAGCTGCTTCCAGTTCTCTCCCTCCTTTCCTACCTGGACACCTCTTCCATATAGGATGGCACTCACATCCTGGCTTCACCAGCATGGGGACAGGCACAGAAGTCATCCACAAACCTTGGCAGAGCAGCACAAAGCAGGCAGCCAAGCCCTGCAATTTGGTTTAAGTTCCTGGCTTGGAGAGCTGTGGAAGTAGTGGCAAATATTCAACTGCAGTCTTTAAATATTTGGGATTGTGGGAGGAAGTGATTTCCCAGAACTTCTGGCGCATGTGGCCAACCCTCATCATCTGGCTGTGGTATGTTGCTGAGAGAGCTTCATGGCAAATTAGGGGTAACCGAATGCTTTGATGATGATGATGATGATAGCACAAACAACCTGCTTAAAATACATCTGAGTTTTTCCCTGGCCAAGCCTATAGCCAAGTGTCTGCGGTTCTCAAAAATGTGATCTGTGGACCACTGGAGCCTGTGGCCTTTTTTATAAGTACTCTGCAAACAATAACTAAACATCCTTCTCAGCACAAGCCCCACCAGTCCATTGCTAGTAGTCTGAAATATGTCAAGTTACAAATAAACATAAAGGCTTCACCAAGATGTAGTGGAAATATTTTTATGGAGCCCACAAAAGAGAAAAGTTGAACATTTATTTCCTGTTTACTGTTGTAGCACTCTAGGTATCTCTATGTAATTTATCTTAGTTTCAAACTTACAGCATATATTAATGATAATTTTATTTGTTATTTTAAATGTCTTTGCTATTCTTTTACATTGATTCAGGGCAAACGAAATACACAGTTAATAAATTTTTAAAGACATTTTAAATAACTTGCAATTAAGCAAGTGAGCTTATTTGTATTTTCTCCAAAATTTGCTTATTTATTCAAAATAAATATTATGTTGAGAAGGGATAAAATAGAATATTTCCATTAAAAAAATAATTCCATGACCATTTTTTCTGAACAATCTCTTCCTACTTATAAGTTTCCCTGGACTTTTAACCTCAATTTCCTTTTTTTTTTTAATATATTAAAATATCTATGATTAAAATTTACTATGAAAACAAAGCGAGCAAAGGTCTTTAAACTAAAAGAAACTATACAAAATAAACCAAAATTTTTTTCTTCACTGTGTGAAGTCACAACACAGGTGTGTATGTGGAATGTGAAAGGAAAACCACAAATGAGGTACACAGTGTAATACAAAACATAAGCAGAACCTTGGAATGTGGATATCCATTTAACCAAATGAAGGTGAAATATGACAAATCTAGCAAGACAACAGACTGCAAAAAAAAAAAAAAAAAGAGTAAAATATTGCAGATAACTTTGGGGACATATTCTGCCTTTCTTAATTAAATGAGCTCAGGATGCTACTCAGAGAGGGCATTAGCTTGTGAGCAATGTCTTGCATTTCCATTTATTCCTTGCATATTGATGATGGAATTTGTTAACAAACATCAGAAAACCTGTAAGAAAATATGTTATTTGTCCAGGTTGTCTGAACTCACAAAAGAATTCTGTTTATTTTGTTTCAAAGAAAAATACATAGTTGCTCAGTGATATTAGCTCCATACTGAAAAAAACAAAGCATGGAGCATTGGTCCAGTTTATACAATTGCTTGGCTGACTCCAGAACACAAATTTAGCTAAATTCGTTTTAAACAAAAGGATAAAAGTGTAAAATGAGCATGATACACAGTCAGAATAATAAGGATTTCTTTAAAGAAAAGTATTCATTCACATTTAGAATGGAATTCTTCAAAGGCATCTGAAATGAGAATTCCTAAATGAAAATAATTTTTTAAATTTTGTATTTATATGTATAGATGCACTTTTTTTCTCTGAACACAATGTAATTGTTCTACTAACTGGATCACACTAAATATATAATCAGGAGCAAAAAGCCTCATTATCCCTTAAATAATTCCTAAATAAATCCTTAGGTAGTTATTCTGCGAATACACATATCATGAACACATATTGATGAAATTTCAATTGCATGTATCTTAAACTCAGTTTAAGGATTCAAAGATGCCTATAAAAAACATCTTCTCTCACCACATGCAGGGGTCTCTCACACAGAGAGACTCTGTATTTAATGTAGCACTCTGCATTGGTCAGAAATCTGATGACAAAATGAAGCAATAATCTGATTATGCCATCTCTTACTGGTACATACCCATGTGTTTCATTCCCCCTAGTACTGCCCAATCATGCCTTCTGGCATCAGTTTCAAGGAGGAAATCTTATGATAGCCCATTTAATTAAAAGCATTCCAAAGGGATAAAACAGTGTGTAATAACATGCAAAAGGTACTGAAAGGTTTTGAGGGGGAGAAAGAATAACAAGGATTAAAGTGACAAGGCTAGAGATTATCCTGAGCAGCTAAGCTATTTCAAAAGTATATGGTACATGAACAACTGCAACCAAACTCTTTCAAACATAGCTTTAGAAGCTTACAGAATATTTTAGGGTACAGTACACTTTTCTTCTTCTCATATTAGGTTTTTTTTTTTTTTTCAGTTGTAATCCAGCCTGAGGAGGAGGAAATTGGTTGAAAAAAATAGACAAAAAATCAGCAAGTGAGAGGAGAATTTATGGAAAGTGAAAAAAAAGCCAGATATGAAACCAGGAAATTTGGCAAAGGATCTAGGCAGCAAAAAGTAGATTATTGGTGATAGGAGATATCACAGGGACAAAGAGAGGGAGTAGACAGAGACAAAGAAAAGAAAAAGCAGCATATTCATGATTATCTTCATAAACCCCTATTACACCATGGGAATGTGACAACCTTAAATCTCCAGTAGCTAATGATTGTTTTTATACTTTCTAACTTTTTCAAGATAAACCAGATTTTTTTAAAATGTGTACAGCTCAATTGAATTTTTTTTGTTTACACATTATTAGATATATAATATCTCACCCTGACTGACTCAAGAAAATTGTGTTAGCATGAATAAAGTAGATGTCACCTGCTCTTCTTTTGTCTTAGACTGTGTTTGTCTTTTCAGAAATAAGAGAATTTGTTTTACTGTTGCTTTTATTTTTTTCCTCAAACACATGCTGATTCTGTTTTTAGTTATGTTATCCAGTAGTTTTACGATAAAATTGTATCAAAATTATATTATTACTTGTGTAGCTGTGAAAAGGCTAGTTGTAGACTAGCATGAAGAAAAGAGATTTGTTTTTATACAGACTGAAACACTGAGAAATAAGGAGAATATAATTTCCAGGCCAATCACTACCACCTGCCTACAAATTTGGCTGGCAAAGAAAAACTTCCTAAAATTGCTCAGCTGCAGTTCTTCATACATAGAGGCACATTCAGCAAATGAAGTCTCAGCTGAAATATTAGAGTGGTTTTATGGAGATGCAGTTCCTAATTTTGACAAATAAAGAGAACACATTTCTACTTTTATTAAGGTGTACTCTCAGTGGCACGTTGGCCAAAGCTGCTTCACTCTCTGTACTTTTCATTGATTTGTTCATAATTCATGCTCTCAGAGAAGCTGAAAACTGTTTCAGCTAGGTAAAACTCCCTTTGGACCTCCTTCAGTCTTAAAATAGGTTGCTGTTTTCCTATACAGAATCTTCATAACTTCCAGGAGCTTACCCAGTCAAAAAAACTCAGTCAAAAACCCTGGATGTGTTTCTTAATTAAAGCTTTTGCACTCAGGCTTTGCCTTTCCTTTCCTCTACTCCAATTTCTCTTTCCACATCCCACCCCTCTGAAGCTGTCTGAAAAAAATTTCTTTTTACCAAGGGGAGTAGAGAAAGGAATAAATTTTCACAGTCAGACTTAATGTCATGTCCAGCTGCCTTCAAAAGGCAGAAATTTACAGTACACATTCTGCCACATCGCTTTATTAGTGTTGCACTTTTTCAAGAGCAAAGTATCAACAGGTTCCCATCAGGTGTGCTAGGGTTCACAGAAGCTGTAGAAACTCTTCATGTGGTTTGGAGAAAGAATAAAATTTTTTGAGTGCAAGAGAGATCAAAAACTTATGCTTCCCTTTTGTTCTTACTTTATTTCCTACCATAACCAAGTCAATTGTGTTGCCCAGTGCATGAGGAGTAATCTCAGCTAGTTGTAAACTACTGGAAAAAAAAAAGGAAACAGTAAGTGGGAAAAATTGATGTGGCCTTCAAATATTTTCCATGTGGAAATATTTTCCCTTTGAGAAGAACTACTTTTATTCATAATCTGCATTCCCCCTCAGAGGAGAACTGCTCTACCCTGCCCTCATTATCCACAGAAGCAAAGCCTAGTCATTCCCCATTTGTGTCTTTCTCCAGTAATAAGTCTGTGATTGAAAGTAAAACATGCTGTTCCTTTTGACTTCTGCAATAGATGGTGGAATTGATCTATTATTTAAGCATAAGACATTAATTGTAAACAGGGTAATGGAGACCTGAAATATTTTTTTTCCTTCCATCTATCCAAAGATTTCTCAGAAGAGGAAACCAAAAAAGAAAGCTTTTATGACAGATGATGGTAAACAAAAATGAACAGAAAGGGACTAAGGGCTGAATGGCTGGGCCTGAGCCTTACATAATTTTATTATGCTAGAGAAACATTTCTTTCAAAACAGGAAGCCTGTCTAAAGAGGGAATTGCTCGTGATTTGCAGCAGAACACCAGGGCCTGGCCCTGTCAGCTGTGCACGTGTGGCAGGAAGACAAGTCACACTGATGTCTGGCAGCAGCTTCTCACATGAGCTCTTGTAGGAAAAAGAAGTAAAGAAAGGAGAATTTATCTGGGTCTCTGCTGAAAGGTGTGAAGCAAAGGGATCTGCTTACTAGTGTTCTGCACATAGGAGAGTGATGTCAGTCTTTAACATCCTGCCTGTGCTTGCTGCAGAGCTGCAGCGATGGAACCACTGGATAGTGGCCAGCCAGAACAGCCAGGACAGCAATGGGGTGCCCTTGCTGGCAGCCAGTGGGAAGGAATGCAGAGCATTTGCTGTGTCTGGGGACCAGCCCCCACAACACTGGCAGCTGCCATTTGAGCTCTTGCTGCCCTGAGCTCCAGGATCCATGTGGCAATCCAAGCCCGCAGGTGATGTTGTCTTCCTCACAGTGAGGCAGGAAAGCAAACAGCTGGTCTGCAAGGTGCTACATCAAGAACACCTTTCTGAAAGCAGGTTCTGAACATTCATCTACCTCGTTTTCTTCCTTTCTCTCTTTAATAACATATAATCCATTAAATAAAAAAAGACTACAGGTTGCACCAGAAGAGATATAACCTCATGTTGCATCAAAATGTGAAATTTAAATTTTATGGGTGGGACATGATCTGGCTTTTATTTGCAACATTTCTGAATCTTATAAAAGCTATTATTGCTCTCAACACACTCCTAGAAAAATTGCTACAGATGTTCAGAAAGAGGTGAAGCAGGGGAATACGTAATTATTTTTTAAAAGGGAATTCAAGCAGCCAATGTTTTCATAGCCTTCTGTATTTTAATTCAATGTAAAATTAATATTCTAAACATTTTCATGTAATTCTGTTTTGACAGATAGAATCAAAACTAAGTAAAAACAATGTATACTCTGATCATGCCCGGAGAGAAATCAACCTGTCTAGTCAAGCTCATGTCCTATTCTGAGACAACCAGCTATGAAATTCAACTTTTAAAATTTACAAACATTTACAATTAACTAAAACCACTAACTAATACACAAGTTTTTAATCTATAGATTTAGTTGGGCATCCACAAGGAAATCTGACCATTTGTGTCTGATTTACAGGTAGAATTACAGACACAGGAGGATTTTGTTTCTGATGATGTTACCATTATTTCTTAACTGCATTAATAGTTGAAAACATTTTTCAAAACAGTATTTGCATCAATAAAAAATTATTTTGAAGAAGCCAAGATAGTTCAATGATTTGTATGAATACATTATAGAGAAAGATTGAGCCAAGTAATGAGACAAGTAAAAAACTCTCTTTTACAAACCAAGCATCAGGTTTTAAAAGACAGGAACTTTGTAATAGGTGGCTTAATCCATTTTGAAATATCTAAATAAAACTTGTTTTCAAAAGTACAGAGCATGCCACATTTCCTGCTAATTTCCCTAAGTACTGCCACATTAAGAATTCTGCTTCAAATAGATATGGGGGTTTGGGAGTTTATCTGTTGACATGGGAACTGTCTTTGGAGCTTAAAATTAAATATTGCTCATCTTCAACAACAGAGAGCACAGAAACAAATGCCAGCATTTCTAGGTACTGATAGTCTTAAAATTAGACCAAAACACAAATTATTCTAGCATGACATTTGGCAAAAACTATTGCTATTTTTGCTAGCAGCGTATAGTGAGTACCTGTAACAAATCCTGAATGGATTTAAGTGGCAAACTTTATATCATTATACTCTATGACATCCAGTGCATCAGATTACAGTTTTTAACACTCTTTTTTCCCCCCATTTTGTGTAGTTCTGGCTAGCAGCATATTTGAAGTTTTCCTCCAGAACTGCTTTTAGCAGAAAGTTGGAGTTTGCTGTCATAGCAGCCCACTTTTCAGCAAGAGATTAATATTGCTTTTGTCAGAAAATGTGAATACCTGAATACTTGGGGGGAAAAAAAAAGTCTTCTTATAACTGCTGTGAAGTATTTCTTGGGAATTAGAGTTTAACTGCCTCAGATCTCCATTAGTAATAGCACCATGATTCCTTGGGAAGAGGGAAGACTGTCCTATATCTCTGGATACATAGTATAAAGGTGTGCAACTACATCAACAGAGGAGAATGCGGACACAAAGCACCAGATGCAAAAGTTCAATAAACATGTAACTAACTTTGCCAGACATAATTTTCCAATATAAATACTTCTATTGTTGACAAATTTGGGTTTTGATGTTTGGGTTTTGGTTTGGTTTGGGTTTTTTGGGGGTGGTTTAATTTTTGGTTTTTTTTGTTTGGTTTTCTTGGGGGGAGAAGGTATCACAGAGAGCAGTGCTGGCAAAGAAATAGCTGAAATTTCACTGAAAATTCCTTTTAGCTTTTTTTCCAGATAAAAACCAGCTTTTCAGCAGCCACAGTAACTTATTCTCTCATTTCTATATTGAATAAACCCTAAAATGAATCTGATTTCAAGCTGGTAAGTTTTGCATGAGTCCACTTTATCCCTAGTTGGCTGTATATCTCTAGGGAAAGTTGTTGTCATTGCATAATCTGTGCTTAAACATGACCCAGGTTCATATTTTCTCTTATGAAGTCCCAACCAGTTTTAATCAATCGGTCTGATTTATGGAGCAAGCCTGAGCACACCCTGATATTAGAAAACTACGTGAAATTCTGCTTGAACTCATATCCAACTAAGTCACACTTTATGAGAGACAAATATATACTCAGAGGTTTGTTGGTATTTTCCATTTTCTGCACTCAGCATTCTAACAAAATGAGAATTAAAAACTGGATGGACACTTACACAAAACATTGTTTGGGGGAAATCAATTAAAGTTGAATCTATTTTTATACTGCTTTGGGAATTCCAGGCACATTGATTATGCAATGGATGTTGATGTCATCCTCAAAACCTCACTTCTTCATCCCTGAAGAAGTGCTGGTTATTAACACAATAATACTACTGTCCTTCTCCAAAATATGCTCTGCAGTCTTTTTTCTCTTTAAGTCTACAGTGAACAGTAACCTGGAGCATTGCACCAGGGAAGCCACTTAGCTCAGACCACATTCCATGAAAAAAATTGTTGAAGGATTTTTCTTTTTCCATCTTCCATTATCAAACAGGGACAGTGCACAGAATGAAATGCACTGAGATTGCAATAAAAGAGAGTGTGTAGTCCTCCTGGTGAGCTAAAAGAAGTAGGTATCAAATGAAGTTACCATTAAAAATGAAAAAGCAGCATGCAGAAGTGTGAGCTTTAATTGATTTTATTTGTATTTATGACAAGCATGTGATCAAATGGGCAGTGATTTGTAGCTTTCCTGAATGAGAGGGACAAAAGCATGCTACCTGGTGGGAGCAAGGATGACTGACTGCCAAAAGGCACCAGCAATATCCCAACTACCCCTTTTCATTTCAAATCATCAATATTTGAAGTCAACATACTGAAGCTGTTTAATTTCAAGAAAAAGATCCCCCAAAAAAGCTTTGTGTAAGTTTTCATCCATTTTTTCCACCCCTGAGAGAGGCAGACAGTTGATTGTAGTCAAGAAGGGCTGCCAGGGAACTCTGTGACCATCCATGGTTATCACAAGCTGGCAGTGGGATCCCAAAGGCTCCTTCCTGGAGCTCTGCCAGGGAGCAAAGGGTATGTCAGGCATCAGGACAGGCAGATGGGCTGCAGAATCATGTCCTGCACACCAGCCAGCATGTCTTGCCTGCTCCTCTCCTTCCATAGCCCCCACAGTGCCCTTTCCCTTTTACCCCCAGCCTGGTGTTACACGACATCTTCGTGCTCAGCTTTGCTGCAGAAGGGGCTTGGTAGCCTCAATAAGGATCCCTTTTGCAGGATGATCTTGGAGAAGCAGGGTTGTGCCAGCAGGGGTGAGGCAGGCCCATACCAGTGCATGCAGTGCACCACAGGAGGATGGACAGCATCAGCTGCTGTTCCTGGCTGGCTGAAGCTTGGCACCTGAGGCAGCACGGTGGCAGCAGGATGGGCAGAGGGCAGAGGGGCTGTCAGTGGGCTGCCAGCACAAAGTGCAGAGACCACTTGCTGCAGAAGTCAGGAGTGCAGTGCTACAGGGTGCTTGTGGACATTGGTTAGATGTAAGGCAGGAAGCAGCATTATGAATTATCCAAACATTTAGGAAGAATTTGGAAGGGGTGATGTTGAATGTGGGTAATGTATAAACTAAGATATATAGCATGAAGAAAGTGGCTGAGGTTTGATATTCTGGTTCCTGCTATATCTATATACCTGTATCTATACCCCTTCTTAGTCATTGCAGTCAGAGCAATCACACCTTTAACTCACACAAGTCAGGCACCTGTGTTGTTCCCCAGCTTATTCTGTACAGCACTCCTTACACTTTCTCAAAAGGTATATCTGAGTAGATAATGACATTTCAGTATCTGTTGATGCACGACTAAAATAATGTGTCAAATGTATTGGGCAAGGGCAGGTTGATATGGGGAACACTAAAACAATTGTGATTTCTAAAAATGAATTATTGTTTCCTAAGTAATTTTATATTCATACATTAAGAAGTTGTAATATGTTACATCACAGATAAATACATAAGGTGCAATTGTATATGAGAAAATATAAAATTCTACGTGTGATATGGTATTGCAAACTCTATCATATAAGCTATAGCATTAGAAAATCACAGAATCAAAGGATTGTTAGGGTTGGAAGGGATCTCTGAAGCTAATCTAGTCCAACTTCTCTGCAAAGGCAATGTCACCTAGAACAGATCATATAGGAAAAGGCCCCTCTGAGAATCCAGTCTTTCTCCAACTATTTTATCTTCTCCCATGAAACCTTTCCAAGACCAAATGGGGGTGGGGACACAAAGCACCTTGTTATCATCTTAAACTATATGAGTCATCTGCATGCTGCTTTTTTGCACATCTTTCATTTTTCTCTCAATTAATTTCTTTTTTTAAGATAAACAGATGTCAGAGTTCAGAAAGGAAAGAATATGCATTTCATTAATTAATACCTTTCAAAAATATAAAGTGGCTTTTCTTTTTAACTTTGCATTATGACAAATAACAACAGCTTTCACTAAGTTCTATCCTAAAGAGAAGTATAGAAATATTTTAGAAGTACCTGTGACAGATAGTTTTAGGGCCAGTCCCCAACACATTACTCTTTACTCATTTTTATGATCAGCCATTGGCTACGACACAGAAAATTATTCCAGGAATGCTGAATGTGAATCCTGGAATGATTCTCCTTCACACCTTCAATGCTGAGTCTCCACAGTTGCTCTTCCACAGTGGCAATATATTATCACTGAGATAGGCATCTGCAGAGTTCAAAAAATATTACTTATCGGCAGAGTGAAGGCCGTGCCGCCTCATCTCATCTGTGGATTGCCACAAAGGTGGTTTGTAACATGCACTCAGCAACAAACACATAACGTGAAAGGTCAAGACCCTCCAGCTGTATTTTCTTCTTTTTTTCTGAAACATTTACATGGAACAATGCTGGTTTTCAGCTGGGTTTTATCTACCCAATAAATAAAGCACTTCAGCAGCACTCATTGCAAGGTGAGATTAAGATTTGCCTAGGAAATCAGATAACTCCTAACATGAATTTCATTCTACATCCCTTCAGGAAAGGAAGATAGAATCTATATCATTAAATAAATTAGTATTCACTGTTTCACATGCGCATCTGAGAGTCAGCCACAGAAACTGGCAATTGCAGCTCCTGTTGCAACACATTCATATCCAGAGTGATGCCTGTTCCTGATTTCAAACACCGAGTCTAGTTGAAGTGACAGCTGCCAGCCCACCACAGTGGCCTCTTGTAAAATGTGTAAATCTGAAAACTGCATGTCCCTTGGAATGGAAACACAGGCAAAAACCCAAAAGATCAACCAGTCATGCTGAAACAAAACTATTTCTATGCAGGCTTAAATGCCACTGCCTAGCTGAAGAGCAATTACATGAGAAAAGAATGCAGAAATGTAATCAGATCTTAAATAATTTGAGAAAACAGAAAATGAAATAACATCAGCCTAAGTCAACACATAACTGTTGCTCTACTTCAAAACTTCCATGATTTTTCCATGTCAAATAATTTCTTAAAAGTGACATTTTCTTACAAAAGATTTTGATTTTTTTCTGTTCCTTCAGAAATGTGCAACTGTTCTGCCTCTACCCCGCTGCAATAGCTCCCAGGGAAAACATATTGCAGTGCCACTGCTCTAGGATCTGCAGTGCACTGCTCCATTGCTTCCTTTACTGATACAAGTCTGGAACAATCTTCTCCACGGGCCTGCTTGGATACACGTTCCTCTGGCTTATCACCTGTGAGGCTACAGCTCAGCTGTGCCCAGAAATGCCTACTGTGGCTTTGGTGGACATTGCTATAACGAGGACATCTGACAAAGTCATTGGGCTCCTTCCCAAGTGTCCCATATCTCACTCACTTCCCTTTTCAGTCTGCCCTCAAAGTGTGGATAGCTGGGTGGCCTGGTGACCCTATCCCCAGCTCTCCTTGGCCTTGCTTCTTTCACTGGGAACCAGCACTGATGACTCAGCTTTTAATCTATCAGGACAGCAATATCCTCTCACAACTCCACTCTCTAATTCACAGCCCCGTTGGCTTACATGGTGCTGTCTCCTTCTGGCAACATTGCTGGAACTAGAAGATTCCATCAGAAAGACTGGGATAGAGGAAGTTTCACACTCATGATATAAATAGGAGAATTATTCCAGGGGTTCGTGTGTTTGGGGTGGGTGAGGAGGGAGATTTCAAAGGTCAATTGTTCAACCTTTGCCCATATGAAAGTCTATTGAATTTTGTGAAAGAGTAGCAGGAGACTCTATTAATTTTTTTTTTCATTTTGGGGATTTTTGATTAGCTCCTTTCCAGAATAAAGTAAGAATGATAGAGACCAAAGGTGTGTAGAAACAATAATTTTCTGGAAATGGAAATTTATCCTACTGCTGCAGGCTGAGACAAAAATCTCTTAAGAAGGATATGCCACCCCAGAATTCACCATACCCTGCGGCGGTCTCACCCAGGATCTCTATCCTCAGGGGACGCCGCGAA
>QUSF01000042.1:178667-242851 GCA_003676055.1 Chloebia gouldiae
GGGAGGGCAGGAGGCCCTTCTCCCATCCCCCCTCCCACAATACCCCACTATTCAGCAGCCCAGGCATTACTGAGAAGCCTTACAGCTTTTATCCCAGATCAGCTTTTATAGGTTTTTTGGTAAAAATTAATTGCCGTGTTAACCTGACACATATATGTCTACCTAAGCATTAATATGGGAGCTGCTGGAAACAGAACACACGTTTAGTCCAATTCTTGCCATCACAAGCTGTCACATACAAAAGTAATGTGGAAAATGTCAAGCAGGTCATTACAATATACTTAATCAGTCTGGCCTACCTGGTTACACATCACATAGTTGAAAGAAAGGGTGAAGAAGAAAGCTAGCCCATACCATCTTCACCCTTTTCTAGTTTTGAGGAGAATGATTTCTTTCTGAGTTGCTGACAGCTGACACACAACATAACAGGCTGAGGTTTGGAAATTTCTGGCATCTCCTGCTCTCAGAGGAAAATCTGCATGTGCAGTCACAACTCTGACCTGGACCTTTAGTCTTTAAAGCAGTGGCTTTAAAATCCACCTTTAGTCTTTAAAACAGTGGCTGTTCCTTACACTGTTCTCTCTTTTGTCAGGAGGTCTGAGCACAACACACCCCAAGCCTGTCCCAGCTGAGAACAGAGACTCCTTGACCAACCCAGGCATATCCAAAGTACAGAGGCCTAGGTGCTGAAGGCACCTTTCTTTCACCAGCCTCAAGAATTATGCGTGATTAGACATCTCACAGTCCAGGGGCTGCAATTCATCATCACTCCCTATGCATCAAGCATGAGAGCACTGTCTGCTCCTGCACTCCTCTCCACTCTCCTGTGTTTGATCCCTTCTCTCTCATCACCTTCTGACAGTTCCCATCTTCCTCCTTCAGGACTGCTGTTATTTATTCTGTAGTGGAGCTGTGAGAGGAGGCTGAAGGGTCAAGGAGGGAGGGAGCTCTCAGGCTGGGGGACTCAGCAGAGCCAACAACACAGGGGTCCTTGGCAGCTGACTAAAGCCAGTACAGCACAGTGGTATTGTACAGCTAGAAGAATGGAGGGTCAGGCTGAGCTACAGGGAGGTGGAGGGAAGCTGTCACATTCCCAGCATGAAATCTGGCAGCTCTGTAAACCAGAGTACATGAAACAGGCTGGTAAACTATTTCCCCATCCCCAAGCATCGGCCCCTGTTAGGAGCTACCTCACACGACCTCCACCAGCTTTACACTGCAGCCAGTCTTGCCCTGTGTCTGAAAACTCCACCTGCTTGTCAGAATGAGAAACCCTTCTTCAGTACGGGGAGCCCGGACAGGGCAGCTGAAGGCAAAGCCTTCCTTCTTGTACATTCCCAGTATCAGGCTGCCTCCGATGGCTGTGCTTGAAATGTTCAGTCGATCCAGGTGTTGCTTTCATTTGTCAGTCTGTTTCTGTCTGTAGAAAATAGTGCTGCTGGTAACTTCTGGTGCTCATTGCCTTTGACAGCTGCATGGACTGACTGCAATCTGCCAGATTGTATTCTATAGCAGCACTTCACACCCACCTTTGGAAAATCCACCTACTAACATCCTTCAGGGGCTTAGGCATGTCTGTGGGATGGCTCCTGGCTGACAAAAGAAAATCATGGACACTTATACTATTTCTGTGCCCTTGCTTTACATTTACAGGTGTATGGGCACCTCAGGCTTTCATAGGAGCACTTGATTGGCTTATTCCGGAGGGTTGCACATCTCAGGAGGTCTCCCTGATGGGAACTGTATTGACCACTGGTTCTGCCCTGAACTTCATTTGTGATCCTTTGTCCCTGTTTACACCAAAAGCACATCAATTCAGAGATCTGCCTGTCCTCTGCCCCGTCTCTAACATGGTTATCAATGTTTATGTGTAGATCTTTTTTATGGGTCATTTGCTAGAAAGCACGTGCATTCCAAACTGACATCTTGCAGCAACAAATATAAAATAAAAAGTGTGTATTATAGTCTTGCTTTTAATGGTGATTGCCTCCAAAATAAAGTATGCTTCTGGGAAAAAAAAAAATTAAAATTTTTGCCTCTGAATTCCTTATTCAAGGATCCCACATTACAGAGAGGCAAATTAAGAGCACTATGCCATTAGAAAACAGCCATTAAATAAAGCTAAAATTGAAGTTAAAATTATATTCTTTTAGTGACTGCATTTTATGTGGCAGCATCACTCCTTGGTGAGCTCTCAGAATGGGCTGCCCATTGGAAATCTGAATGACGCTTCAGCTTAATCTTTAAATATCCAATGTTAACTGCCTAACAAATAAAATTAATCTGTGAATTATGTAATTGCCATTACAAAGAAAAATAAAGAAAAAAGAAAGAAGACTCAAGAGGAAGACAAGCAGAGTTTATAAAAACCTCCAAGATTACAATACTCTATGGAATAAATGATTCATCCACTCAGCTTGGAACAGCGTAAGTGCAAGGGACAGCATAAATAAAACATCAGAAAATCACTGTCTATCTACTTTTAGATGCCTCTGCTTTATTAAAGCCATTAATAACTCTATTAAAATATTAATTTCCTCTTTATTCCCCATTCTCTTATTTGATACTGATTATCCCCTTCCGTGGAACACACAGAAAAGAGGTGGTCACTGGATGTGAGAAAGAGACTGGTAACTGGTCTTAGCTTTCCAAGGACATCTGGCTTCACAGCTAGGTACAATCAGCTGCAGTCATCAAGCCCTACCTTCAGGTAGGAAAGCATGGGTCCAAGAAATGTTACACAAGACTCTGCAAACAGTTTGTATGGTCTGTTTGTTTGCACAATGTTCTGGTTTTGTAGCTTTTCCTTGTCTTTAGTTATTAATTCTGTATTTCTGTGTCCACAACCTCAATATTGTTGTTTTTTTTTTCATCCTGACTAAGGCAAAAAGCATAAAACAGCATGGCGGTGCAAATAGGTTTCTGTGGAAACCTATTTAAAAAACTCTGTCTATCGAGAGGAAAATTCTTTTCTAGTGACCTACCAATTAGCCAGTGTTAATGTGTTTCATTCCAGTGGTATTGTTTTATCTTTGCAGTGAAATTGCTAAGCGATAGCACATGGAATGTGAGAGGGGAATAACAGCACACTAAATGTCTCCAAGTTCCTACAGGTTAATGGTTATTCCTTTCTCAAGGATCACAGCATAGTTCAGATTACATTAGAATTTTCCTAATTATGCACAGATTTATAGCATACCAGTTCTGCAGGTAAATTTACAAAAGCTCGAGGGAGATGATGGACTGTTATATTTGCTCAAGTATTCTCACATTTCCTACTGCTGAAGTGGATAATGCCAATGCATATTTCTGCACTACATTATGGAAAAAAGGCTTGAAAAATCTGTGGGTTTTGCCAAAACTGTTGATGAGCTACAGCATGGCAAAAAATTAGAGAACACTAAAATGCTATATGCTTTCATCCAGATTTCAGAGTTTGCTTGGACCTGTGTCAGATCTTTCTTTGATAACAGACCATGCAGGCAAAAATGAGACCCCACCTCTTTCTAGGGATGTTATAGGTGAGATGTGGAGCCTTGTGACATTTTAAACTCAAAATAGTCTCTCTCTAGAAGGATTATCTTCTCTAAAGAAATCTCTAGATCAGAAGCTATAGTTTGATGCCTGCCTTTGCCACAAGTTTTGCATCTCAGACAATTTACTAATTTAATGCTCACTCTCCCTTCAGTGAGAGCCATTCAGCCCTATGCTTTGATAAAACTGCTCCTCAATCTTGCCATGCCACTATGCCCCCACCAATAGAAAGGGATTGTACCATCTCTTGCTCATCTTGGCTACTGATAATCAGACAACTGGCAGGGGAGATGTCACGACGTTCCCAGGTGCTGAATGTCAACAGGATGAAGGATCAGGTATGGCTGGGCTGACTAGAGTGTGAATACATCCACTGGCGACTTGGTGTGGGCAACCAGCACAACCCAGCAAAAACAAATTACAGAAAGACAGTTCTGGGACCAGCTCATCCCACCTGTCAGACCTTATTCAGCAGCCCTCAGCAGCTGGAAGCCTCAGTTAACCAGCCAGAACAGGTGGGCTTCTGGCTGCTGAAAAGAGTTGAGGTGGTGTAAGGGCTGCAGTGTTTGTTGCAAAACCAAGGTGCCACCTTTAATCTATTCTTGTGAAGGAAGAGTTTCTTCTTTTGCCAGCTGCCTACAGCTTCTCTGGAACAAAAATTATCCCTCACAACAATTTGTAGACTTGGATCATGATCTGGGTGAGATTAAGACTTATAAATAATTTCAACACTTTCAACTATAAAAGAGCAAAAGGTCACTTACCCATGTCATCTACTGGCACTGTAAAAAAGAGCCACAAGTATTCCTGCCTATTACATGGCATGTTTCCTTTTAACCCTCATAGACATTACACATTTTTAAATTTATTTGTTTTTAATTCTTACCCTAGGACTTCTAATCATATTTACCACCAATACTTTAAACTCTGCTTCAGTCTTCTTGGACTGAAATTATTTTGCAACTACATTTATTGTCGTTAAACAGGTTTTTAAAATTTAACACTTGCTCACAGTTAGGTAAGATAAATGCCATTTCACATGCTTTCACAAAGATAAAAGATAAAAATTTTTAGCAATCATCTATTTTACTTGTTGATTTGGCTGAAGCAGATAGCATGACAAATATACTGAACAAGAACATTTTAACTTTAATACTTGTAGTGTAGATAGAAGCCAGAATGTGAAATAATACTTGTATTTATTTTTTACTAATCTAGGCTTTGGTGAGGGAAAGGTCATTACAGGCCGGTTATGGGGCTATTGCTGAAGTCAGTTTAAATTACTAACTGGTTAAAGTGGCTAATATTTGTGTAGAAATGTTCTTTGTTCCAGAGAAGGAAGCAGGAGTTTATTATCATGCAGACAAAGCAGACTGCTGAAGCCTACCATCTGGACACAGGGCTCTAATAAACAGAACCTCCAGGTGCAGTTGCCATTTCTGATACACATTTCTGAGTCTGCTGTTAGAGGGAGCCCATGATGCTGCACTGCTGGCAATTGCCCACCTTTTAATGATAGCTCTGAGTTCACTACATTGGGCCCACTTCATTAGACATAAATTCTAAGTCTCATAGACATAGACATTCATAGACATAAACTTGGAAGTCTCCTGGCCTAGAGGTGCTTTATTACTGCTGGTCAGCATGGTTTTTTTTCCTCATGAAACACTAGTTTTATTTAGATTCCATGCCTAGCAGACACTTGAGGTTCTTAGGTAAAAAACCCACCTGTGAGTGGGCATACTTTGTGTGCATTGTGCTTTAGTTTTTAATAGCATCCCTTTTGACCCTCACTGAAACTTCATAGAACAATGTTTTGGAGCAGGAATGGCAAACCAGCTTGCTAGCAAGGCACTGGTACCCCTGATAATGATCACTATTTGGCCCCTGCAACCCTGGTATTGTTTTCGGTAATAAGGAAATCAAGAGGATATTAAACTGAATTTGTATGGACTGTCTGAGTAACCCTCTAGACACTCCTCTTTGTAGATAATAATACATTATTTAAGCCAAAGGCTATCAGCAACTACTGCTCAAATATTGAGGTAACTCACATTAAGAACTCCCACACAGAAACCTGATTTACTGTTTTGTATTTATATACAAGGTTTCAGTTGGTGTGTGAGCTGTCAAGCACCAGTAAGGAATATGATCACAGGGAGCGGGATGATAAAAGTATCATGGCACACACAAAAAGCTAAAACTGTGATCTGACAGTGACTTCAGCAATCCTTGTCCCAGTTTCCATTTGTTGTGATGGATAGGTATGTGCTCATGCACAAGTGCACAGGAGAGAGAGCAGGTGAGCCCAGAAACACAAGAATACACACGTTTTGTTCAAAAACAGGCTACAAACAGCAGGTAGGAAGCCATAAGGCAGTGGAACAGCAGTTTGTCTTCTCAGCAGGGACTTTCCATTCATAGACACACACACACGAGTTATGTAAAAAACAACAGCCTTGAATCCCACCTGTTATTTGTGTTAGAAAATGTGCAGATGAAACAAATCAAATCCTGACCTGCTCAGCAGCACAATCTTTCCTGCTTTTCCAGGAAAGCTTTGAGGAAGGCTCCTTGTGTTGGTTAAAACAGCCACCTAATATTTAAATGTCATTATCTGTAAATTGTCCAGGTTGATATCTGGCTAATATCATCACAGAGTTCTTGAAAAAGGACAGGAGTGCAGCTCCTCTGAATATTAGGACACTCTTTGATTGCTCAGTTATTTGCTTTGTGTTTGTGAGCATTTAAAAATGGAGTGCAAATTTTTAATAAGTATTAAACTCTATATTAAGTGCATTTGCTGAAGAGATATGGTGGATGAGCTTTCCTTTCCTGAAATTTCTATGTGTTTACTGAAGATTTAGGGGTTTGCTTTCTGGTTTTGTTTTATTAAGCTCTCCTATGGATTTAATCATAATGGCTGGGTAAGATCTTATTCACATATTTGCCTGTCATAAATGATTGCTAACATGGAGGATTGTGCTCACATGCCTACTGTGGTTTTTCTTTCTCAGAAAAAATGTTTACCTTAATCTGAAAAACTACCAGTATTCTGATAATGTTGTCTATCCCTAAGTACACACGTGACCCTTCTGTAATCACATTTTTATTGAGGAGCTGAGATGCCTTGTCAGGTGGAGTCTGAAGCAACCAAGTCACAGATGGCCAGAGAGTACACAGGTATCAGGTTTAAAATTCATAAATTTAAAATTTAAAATTCAGAAACCAGATTTTGACTGGAAACAGATAGGATGGAGGCAACTGCGAAAGTGTCTGGAAACTTGTACTGGAATAGGGGTTGGAGGACCACACAAACATAATGTTATATCACACAGGGTAACAGGTGGGTGGGCTTTTCAGTTATGGTGGAGAGGAGGATTGCTATGCAGAAAATAATCTCATTATGACCTGGACAGTTTCAGTTCCTGTGAGAAAAAAAAAAAAAAAAAAAAAAAAAGGAAGAAATATTAGATTCCTTAACAAGGAAAGGCTATACTTTAAAAGGATTATATCCAGATAAGAAAAACCAGAAGTACAGACATATGCACCCATTTACTCTCAGGAAAGAGGCTTGAAGACACTTCTAGTGTTACCTTGCATGATGGCTGTGATGGCTTTTAATTATGTTATGTTAATTGCTGTAATCTAAGGAATTCATATTCCAAATCCACTTCCAGCAAGCCAAGCTACTAACTTTCCTTTAGTTTCATTTTTTACATAAGTGCCAGTGGTAGGAATAGTAGAATTCCCTCTTCAATCTGTGCCCTTCTGCAGCACAGTGTATGTTAAGAGTAACATTTTTACTACTAGAAGGTATCTTCTACTCTATCTGTACCTAAGAAGAAACCCTAACTCAGATTTCATGGGAAATCATAGGCAAGGGTGGGCTTATTATGGGTATGGATAACTAATTGACAAGGATTCAAAAAAATGACCTAAGGATGTTCTTGAGAAGTTATGAGTATTGTTATGAAACCCATATTTGGGGCCAAATCATAAGATTTGAAAACATTTCTACCATCTCTGCGGTATGGCTTGATGGCAGATTTTATGTCTGTTTTAGTACCAGACACATTTCAACATTTCATGGGATCAAGAAATCCCATAAACATGGCATTTACTGCAAGTATTAACTTGAAGAGCACTGGGAGAGAAATATACTTGTACACTTTGGCATCTGAATAGTATCAGGAAGGAAGCTTCAAAGGGAATATAAAATGTTAAAGAAGTTGATTTTTCTTTTCTTCTGAACAGACTCCAAATTTATCACTGCAGAACTTGGTGTTCTCTTCCAGGTTAGTGCTGCTTCCACTAGTACAAAAACCAGGCAAACAAAAAGTACAGTTTAGAAAAACACAGATGTATGACTGAGGTTTGAGTATACATTTAAAGTATTCTGATTTGGAGAAAAGTGTTAGATGAGCACTTTCATCACAAAAAGATGAAATTCAGGTCATGCTGACATTAAATATGGGACAGAAAATTGGGCAGAAAAATCCTTATTACCAAAGTTTGAAAAAATACACCAAAATCAAGAAAAAAAAGGCAGTCAAATAATATAAATCTGAGTAATGAGGACCAAAAAAGTGATATACTCTCTACCCTCTCCAACTTAGAATCCAATTTGTTAAAAGATAATTCATCAAATTAAATTATTTAAAATATCCAAAACTATCACTGGAGAGGATAATATGTGATGGGATGGATGGAAAAGCAGTCACCACCCATCATTTGAGCTTCTATTTTGTGTCCCAGATGATCAGTAAAGCACTGTCTTACATTACCTGCGGATAACTAAATAAGTCAATGAACAGGCTGATAAATTTGACAAGCTGGCAAAAAATTTGATAAGCTGTCTGAATAGGTGTAAATCCAAACAGCTCAACTCCAGTGGAACGAGGCTGCAGTTTTAACTGGCTTAGATTCCTGCACCTGTGTTTCTATGCTCGAGCCACCACAATGTTTCTTCTTAAAATGTGAGTGTCTTTGGCAGCTCTCATGAAAAGTTTTGCTAACAAAGCTGTTTTTGAAAAAGTTAATGGAAAGGAAAAATGGTTCCCTATAAAGATTTGTATAGGGATCATTTACTCCCATTATTGCAATAAGCAAGAGCATTGTCATGATACCAAACCAAAATGTTTACTATTGATAAAAATGTCCAAGCTCTATATCAATTATTTTAGATGCATCACTATTATAAACAATTTTTCCATTCTACAGATTATTTCATAGGGCCATGACAAAAGAAAGCACTTTTCAGCAGAAGAATATCAAAGCAATTTATTCTGCAGTTTTTCTGTCATCAAAATTTTATTTAAAAGTTGGGGACTTTAAATTTCCTATCTATTTGAAATTTTATATTTCTTTCACTTTCAGTCAATGTCTATTCCTGCAGTTAACAAAAGAGAGAATTCATTCAAAACCATTGGTTTAGTGGATTAGGAAATATAGCTGCTGAATCCTGGAATATATTAGAGAATCACACAGAAACACAGAATATGCTGAGGTGGAAGGGATTCATAAGGATTATCAAAGTCCAAATCCTGGCCCTGTGCAGGACTCCACAGGAGATGCACCGTGTTCCTGAGAGTCCAAAAGCTTCTTCAGCTCTATCAGTCTTGGTGCTATGACCACTTCCCTGAGGAACCTGCTCCAATGCTGAACCTCTGTGTGAAAAACGTTTTCCTGATATCCAGCCTACACCTCCTCTGACACAACTTCAGACCATTTGATCCTATCACTTGTTACCACAGAGAAGAAATAAGTGTCTGCCCCTCCTCTTCCCCTCATGAGGAAGTTGTAACTGCAATGAGCCTCAGCCTCTTGTCTCCAGGCTGAACAAACTTGAGTGCCCTCAGCCACTCCTCATTCAGCTTCCCCTCAAGGCCCTTTACCATCTTTGTTACCCTCCTTTGGATGTCTCTAGTAGTTTAATATCTTTCTTATATTGCAGTGAACAAAACTACTTTGTTATTTGTTAATTACGTTCCATGATTTTGTTCAAACCCACATCTACTGTTGGATAAGCTTTGTGGATGAATACTTGGGAAAAAAATAACAAAACCCAAGTGCAAATAACACCTTTCTTCTGAATTCTCAGTCTCTAGGACTGGAATATGAGAATGCTGAAAGTTACACTGACTCTTTTTCTGAAAATTACCATCTCTGCTCAGATGATAATTTCAGTTGAGGAATTGCTACAGTACCTTCAGTTTAAAATCAATTACAGACAGACAGATTTGTTTTCACTATAGCAGTTTTCGCACAGCCCTTGATATCACTTTTACTGTAAAAAATTTTAGCAGACCTCACTACTGGCATAAAATGTCTTCTTCAAACTGATAAATACTCAGAAAGGTAGAAGGTGTGATCAATCTCCCAGAAGCAGAGAAGGCAAGTGGAAAAGTATGTGAGAAAGTATCCAACCTGGATCCAAAAAGCCAACAGGAAAGAAAAGGTTTATCAGTTCCCAGTACACCTCTCAGTGTGCTTTAACTTGCACCATGAAGTAGTCTAAGAGCATGCCATCTCTGTGGTGCATTTTCTTTTCTTTCATAAATGGTGAAAAATAAAGGGGTACACACTCTAGCTGGCTCTGAGTGTGCAGCCTGTGGCCTTATCCTTCCCGCCAACAGGAAGGATATTTGGTATTGTCAAAATGCCACCTGTATGGTGGCACTCCCTGCTTGTGAGAGTACTCCCACCCCCTCTGGTTAACCTGATGCTGACAGTGTCACCTGTGTCACCAGTGTCACCAGGCAACTTTGCACAAATACCTGTTGCAATCAGACTGCTTTTTCTTGAGCTACTAGTTGGCTTGATTATCCAGGAGATTACAGCCTGGATAGCCTCACCCTTGGCAGTTCCCAAAAAGCCTCTGTGTTCCTTTGAGTTATTGACAAGTTTGCCAAGCCTCCAGTTACATTCTCCTATGCTTTTGTTTTCACTTCTGCCTACCCTTGCTTCTGCTGGGGCTGAAATTGTTGCCAAACCTCCCAGGTTTGAGTGTTTCCCTCTTTGTACCATCCCAGTTAGAGAAAGTCGTCGCATGGCAACACAATGTAAAGTATTCATTTTAGTGACACAGAACAGTCTAGCTAAAGGCTATTTCAGCCATGAACGGGTACATTTTTGTGGAGAAGAGTAGACAGAAAAAAGGGAAAATGTCCACAGATCCCACAATCCTTCTTTATTTGGAAGAATGGCTTTTAAATGAAGTCAAGCGGTATCTTGTTTTATCATTTATTTATTTAGCAAAGAAAGGAATGAATTCAAATACCCCACACAATGAACACGTATTAATCCCTGATATCAAGATGCAGATTTGCTTGTGAACAATTTTAAATGAATCTGTTTTTTTACTATCGAAGTAATCTTGTACTGTGCATGGATTTGTGCAGAAGCAATACATTTTGGGCTCAATTCTGTAAACACATTAAAATAAGTAACTTGTTACATCTATACCATTGATCTTGGTGTGGTTACTTACATGATGAGTAAAATTATACTCAAGAGCCCAGCTTATGCCAACTTAGGCATGGAAATGACACTTAAAATTTGAAGTATATCTCTCTAGGCTCACTGCAGTGTTGGTGGAGAGACACAAGCCCTCATCAGGATGTAACTCTGCCCATCTAAGTATGTTTTCCTAGACGAGACATAGACGATGCTGGTGGCAGCTACAATTAAAATTGGCCAGATGCCTCAAGCAGAGCAAGATAAGCTTGGACCAAACTGTTTACAGAATTGATCTCATACAGCAAAGCCATTATGCATACAATCAACATTAGGAATGTGCTCATGTTGTGCCGATTTTAAAACTGGTCCCACATTTAAAGAAGTGAATATATTCATTCTATAATTATGAGGAAAAAAATACTGAAGCCTTTAATCCTATTAACATTTTACTTACATCTGGGACCTCTTACATTCTTTTCTGGTTTAAACAGCCATATGGTCTGATGCTCTGAGAAATTTCTTCACTAACATAAGTGCTTCAGTAGCTCTTGATTTGTACGCTGGCATGGTATTTTCCCAGTGTCTGGTGTGGATCTCTGGTAGAGCTAACTAAATGCACAGTACCCTCCACCAATGTGAGACTTTAATCAGTACTGCTTAATAGCTCAGAAATCAAAGCGATTTAAGCCCCATTCTTTCTTCCACTCTTATAAAATTCCTAATCCTAATAAAAAAATCTCTCGATTAGTTTTAGCCAAACCACACTGCTTCAACATCAAGTGACTGCAAACGTCTGGAAAAGCTTCTACGAAGAGTAACTTAAAAAGGCCATAAAGGTCATCAAACCCAAATCAACGTCCACGATATATCTGCAAGCACAGGAGTCCATTTTCTAAGCAACTGAGGAACATATACTATGGTTCTGACATAAAAAATAAGCACAGAATGTGTACTCAGGCAAAGCAGTACCTTGAGTTGGCCAATGAGTGAGTGTCTATACCATGCAGAATGGGACTGGCAGTCTTGCCTCCTCCCTCCATGCAGCAGGACTACATGGAAACAGCTTTACTTAGAGAATTTTCATTTATCTGCTAAACTGTTTTCATTCAAAATAGAGAAGCATTTTAAAATTTATGTAATCAGTGTAACCATGGTTAGTAATATTAACTAATGCCTTTAGAGGTCATATAATTATTTATCCAAAATAGATCACTTTATCCACGCAAAGGGATGGAGGATATTTAATGGCATTTGATGAGCAAGGGACAAGATTTTCCCTTTCAAAGAAAATAATAATGCTTTCATAACCAAATTTTATCCTTGAGAAAATCTGAGAGCCCTATTGGCTTAAATAAGTTTTGCAGGAAATGCCCACTTGTTATATTTTTGACAGAAAAATAAGAGCTTTCAAGAAGAAATGGACATCTTTTAACAGGGGACTTGGCAGTGCTAGGTTAGTTGTTGGAATTGATCTTGGACATCTTCCAACCTAAACAATTCTATGAAGTCTGCTTTTTCGGCTTGGTAGCCAATTATAAAAAAATGCTAAATAAAGTAAGTTGTGAAAATTAATGGAGACTGCACTTTACTTTGCTCCATGTAGTAGAAAAAGCTGTACTAAACTACCTGGGCAGCTACAAAGAATTCAGAAGGTGAAAATACTGATACAGGCAGTGCATCTGGTGTTCTTTAAATTACCTAACACACAAATATCTAAAGGCTTTAACACCTTTAACCTAGCTTGACACGGATGCCTTGCCATCTAGTTTTTCTCATTCAAGTGTTGTGAAATTTCCACGTTTACCCTGCTGCTTCAGATAGGGTTTTGAATATGTTTCTACCTGTGATATAGAACAACTAAATTTAGGAAGCTAAATCACAAAGAAAAATAATTAAAATAAATGCTTTCCTGCCATGTTGGCATGGGAGCTGCTCAAAGATCTGGAACACCTGAAATACCCCTTTAGGAGAGGGAAGTGTGAGCAGACTGAGTATCTGCTAAATGGACTTCTACCTATGATCATGCAGACTTAATCAAGAGTATTATTAACACCTATATAACACATATCTAACATATGTATTTATCCACAAAAAGAATGAAAAATAGATCACTATAAAGATAGGAGCACCTCAAACTACTGAAGAGTTAGGAAAAAGAAGATAATTTCAGTAATTTTAATTAAAAAAGATAAAATAAAAATACATAGTTAAAATCTTTTAAAGGTATTGGTCTCAAAACTAATAGTCTAAATATAAAATCCAGAAGTTGGACTAATGTGCTCTTAGTACAGGGGCAGAAAGGAACAATGTCGCTCATACGTGTGTGTATGTACATGTGCTGCTTTTTCTTGGCAGTAGCAACAATATAGCTTTATTTTATCTTATTTAAAAATAAAATTTAGATTTTGGCATGAACACAGTAATTCAAATACCATACTGGTTATGACTTGGAGAGATTTTCTTCCCTCTATTTCTTGCAAAGAAACATTTTTCTTACCCAGGGCCATCAGCTAATTTATTCCTGGAAAACCAAATCTACTGTACAGTGAAAAACCACAAATTATAGAGACCCAGCATTATTATACTTTCTGGAGATGAGCTGGTGTGAAGGCGAGGTGCTTTCAGTTGGCTAAGTTAGTAACAGGGAGAACTATTCAGCTGGAAAAAAATAGGTAGCTGATCTTAATTACTTTAATAGATGGTAAATGTGTGTTCATTTTACTGCATAGCATTTTAAATACCACTTTAAATTTTTTCATTTTTCTGTAGAACAGATTGGAAGCATAGTGCTACATTCAGATCTATCCCCATTCAAAAATGTAGCTCACCGCCATGAGTAGATGTAGTATTTATCGTTGCTATGGAAGTGTTTATTGGTACTTTTTGATTTTTTTCATACATAGTTGTGAATCATTATAATATATACATGTTTTTCACTATTTTTCTATCATACCATAACCTAATTAGAAAGGGCTCTAAATAGAATGGAAACAGTTCTACTCTGCTTCTCCTTGCATACCTCCCTAGTATGCAATGTATTCCTCCCTAGTATCCATCTAGTCTCATGGTCTTTGCTTTTAGCAACCTTTAGCAAGAAAATGAAAACTCATTTTTTTAATCCTTAATATTCACTTAATTTCTTCTCACAAAGCTTCTGCGAATAGCAAATGCTTCCTTGCTACTATATACTCTGTAAAATCTGACTCAAATCCCTGCAATTTTCTTTTTCGTTATACATATGGAATTTCAGATACAAAAATAAAAATGTCATGAATCTGTGTGAAAACAGGACAGAGAAAAATGGTATAAAAATTTGTGTTTCCTCATCTACCACTACAAAAGGAATTAAAACTGATAACTTAAAACTTAAATATGTACATCAATGAAGTCCAACAAGATCATCACTTGAAACACTGTAAGAATGTTCCTCTAGCGGCTGACTGATGCAGGTCAGGCATGGCAGCAAAATGAGACAGCCCTTTGCAAATGTATCTACATTCTCTGAGCCAGCTTTTTTTGTCGGACACGTGCATATGAAGTAAAAGCTGGAAAGAAAAAAGCAGACCTGTGGTTATGCCTACATACCCCCAGGATCCAGAGATGGCACCCAATACTTGGTGCAGTTGAACTGCTCTGTGGCCAGCCTGGTGGCGAGCGCCACAGCCATCAGAGACAAGTGTGTCCCATGGGCATGCACCAGGGAGAGGAAGCCTGTGCAATGCCACAGCAAACCCTCATGCTGCAGCAAGGCTGGTTTATTAAAGACACAGAAAAAACCCTCCCAGCGCACCTCTCCCATCTGTCCTCCTCCCACGGCCTCCCTGCGGGACATGCCCTTCCACACCATGGCAAAAAGTGAACTGAGCAAGGTGAAGGCTTTATGTGACTGGGCTCGGCTTGCGACTGGAAACCACTGACCCCAGAGGTGTCCAGGTTAATTACAAGATTGTATCCCTCAGTAAAGCCTTAGTACTTCTCTGCACTCTGAGCAGCTGAACTGCAGTCAGAGTGATTTACAGCCCAGGAAGATCAGCCTACAGAGCCCAGGGCTGCTGCAGAGGATCACTAAACCATCACATTTCTTCTTGTCATCCTCAGCACCTTGTGAGCTCTTTTTTGGCAGTGTGAGCTTCAGGAGACCACACAGAGGGCTAACAGCAAAGCTCCCTTTTTAAACCCCAAGGAAGTAAAAGACAACGCCTAAAAAGAAAATTAGATTTGTACTCCTGGCACAGATTTAAGGGGTAACATTATTATTTCTTTTTAAAACTCTGGAATTACTTAGTCACTTGTTAGAGAAATATGAGTGGAAATTTATGAAACTGAACGAAGCAATGCAATCCTCATGAGTGGTCCAGCAACACTGAGGGGCTACAGCTGCCCCTGACACTGAAGGCCAACCTTGCATTCTGCAAAGAAACATCATGTCACAAACAGGTGGTTTGGTCTTTTGGCAGCAATGGGACATTGATGGCTTGGATCGTGCTTGAAATGTCTCTGAACTTCATCTCTGAAGCCTCAATCACATGAGCACTTGAGTAGCACAGGCCTTGGGACTGGGGAGTTACAGGAGGCCAGAAAATACACAAGCCCATTAGTACTCATCATAATTATTGAAATCTGTAAAATAGGTATTGGAGTAAGTCTTTGCAGTAAGATGTGGATTGAAGTATTTGTTTCTCTCCTCTAGAATCAGGTTGTTTTTGTTAAATGCCTGGGAAGGAAAAGAGAAAAAAAGAAATCAGAGAATGAAAAGGACATAGGAAAGGTAACCACTAAGTGCTCTTTCACCAAGGCAGTTTTTGTGGCACATATCTGTGTATAGTATGCCAGTCAAAAATTCTTTGAGAAATACTTGTATCTCTACAGACACTTGCATTTGCAAGAAGTATCTTCTTAGGTAATAACATTCCTGCAGAGAGTAATTCAACTTAATAAAGCCAGGCATTCTCCTCCCCCCCCCAGTATTACAAAACTAATTTTATGATTCTGTGGATATTTTTAATCATATATATGCAATTCTTCCTATTAGAATGAGTCACTATCTTTTTACTGAATAAGTATTATTTTCTCTTTACTGTCTTAATTCCTCAATTTTCAAGTGGCAGAAATGTCTGAAGGTCTTAAGAGCATAAATCCCATTTTTTAAAAAGTAATATAGGTATTTAGAATACAAATTTTCAAAGGATTGTGTCTTTTTTTCTTTTGGTTCTGTAGCTATCTAGAGAGATGATGTGGAATTTCAAAAAGTTTTAAATGAGGTTCATATTCCACTGCTGACTACAAGATCCAGACTTTTCTTGCTGGTTTTAATGATTTTCATTAAAATGTCTTTAATTAGAAAGAAAAATGCAGAAATTAAGAACTGGATTATCCAGGTAGGATTTAAGAAAAATCCTCATTTGCAAAAAAGCTTTGCAGCTGCATGAATAAACTTTGTAATCTGAAGATACTGAACTAGGTATTTTCAAAATACATATCCTTCCTTAATTTAGTGGACTTGAAAAGCAGAGTAATTTTAAAAGGTCACAAAAAAAGAACAGCAATTTGGGAATAATGATGAAATACTATGGATATAATTATAGACTCTCAGTACACCTGTACTGCTTTTTCACAGAGTAGTTGGGCTATAAACAGTAGCTGAGAGTCTGACCCAGAATATATTCACCAGATACATCTCCCATACTGAGATATAATGCAGGAAGATGAACAGTGCCCTTGAAACTGGATCATCACAGCCAAAGGAATTTCTTCAGTAGATGCCATGGTAAATGTCTCTATTTATTTCTTGAACAAGCCACAAGGGAACACAATTAGGAAAAAAATCCCACAAAACAACTTGAGTGATTTGCTTTTTTTTCCAGGAAAACCTGCTGTATAAATTATACACACATGCAAAATCCAACTTCCTGCCTAACAGAGACTGACAAGTGAAAGGATCTGCAATTGCAATACCTCGAGTGAAATCTACTTTTGTCATTAACAATCAGCGTAAGTTGAGCTCAAATGCCACTGTAGAAAAGTAGCAAGGGGAATTCTTTTGATAGGGGAGAAATATTGTCTAGGTGCCTTGAGCAGCCCCCAGCCCTCTGCTCACCTTTATGGCCTCTACAGAGTCATATTTGTCCAGTTTATTGATGTGGTTGGTGATGCTGGTGTTGAGCGGAGCGGGTGACACCGGGTGGATGACAGTCGCGTCGTGGGACTGCTGCTGGTATCGCTGGCAGTACGTGTAAACAAGCAGGGTGAGAAGGCAACCGAGGATCGAGCTACTTAATCCCACTGCGATCATGTGGAACATGTTGAACTCTGCCGAGCAAAGAGAAGAAGGCAATCTTAATTTTGAGGCAGTAGCAGTAAAAGCTTCAGCTCGGGGAAAAAATGTAGACAAGTGTTTGATTCAAATAAGGATAAGGGAATTTTCATGTGTTTCCCAGAAAGATCTCAATTGTGATGGTTTATCCCTACACTAGTAAATTCATTTTACCTCCCTGAAGGGACCATTATAAGAATCTTAGATACCCATACATCTCTTTAAATAGAGATCATTGAAAGATGCTTAAATAAGTTCAGAACACAAATAAAAGAAAAATTAATTGCATTCCGTATGTTTGAATAGTTCATCAGGGTTTTTTTCAGACTATATAACAGAGCCTTGTTATATATAAATTATGTATATAGTGTACATAAATAGCTTTTTTCTTTCAGTGAACTACAGTACAACCTCCTCTGCTGCTATTACAGTTTTTTCTCTTATACACAGTGACTCGTGGCAGAACTGAAAAAATCTTGATATCATTGAACCCCATTCCTGCATTCCATAAACATTTTCCATATCTCTTTTACTGGATGCATATCCCAGAAGCAGCAGCAGATGTTTTTTCCATCCCTGCTTTAATTCTTGCTGGTTATCATTCTTTTTGTATCTTGGCCAGTTTGTTCCCTTCTCCGGCTCTTGGAACTTTTTCTTTATTTAAGGGGGAGTGAAGAAGAAATGGTAGAAGTCTAAGGGGAATGGGAAGCGGTGAGAGATAGACTCCTTGAGTCTTAATACACCTTTACTCAGGGCAGCCAGAGAGTGCAAAGTCAACACCTCAGAGCCCAGCATCTTTTTATCTGCTCTGCTCTTCAGAGGCACAATGGCATCAGACTATGGGAAACTCTCTCCACCTATGCAAGCATTAAAACTGAGAGGAAGCCCATTGCTGCATGAAACTGTAAGAGGGAACCTAAAGCACAATCATCCCCTGATATTACTGAACAGAGATACCAGATCAGATACGACATCAGTAGGATTAGCCCAAAATAAACAAATTGCATTGCTTTCCATTGTTATTTTGAACTGGAACTGTGTTTTTTGATTTACTTTAGGGGAGAAATATCACTGAGAAGCTTATGTTGGAAATTTCATCTTAGCATGACTGAAAATGTGTTTGTTGTTGCCTAAATGTACAAATGAAGGATTTTAAACTGATATACTGGTGCTAGTCTTTAAAATATCTCTTAGATCTTTTTCACTGTGACACAGAAAAAATGGGCCAGTCCATTGGTCTCATTTTTTGTAAAACCTATGGTAGGACCTTTACATGCCTACTGAGTACTTAGAAACACAAACTAATATTTGAGTGTCTCAGCTGACTGTGTCAATAGATCAGTCTATCACTAAAATATCTTTCTCCACCTTTATGAGGGTTTCCCAGTGTTGTAGAACTTGGCAAAATGTTTTCAGGGTACCACTGCTAATTAGCAAAAAATCAAATGACACTATCTTGGTTCCCATAACAAGTTACCATATGCACAAGTACTCTTGCATAACCTCAGTGTTTTCACTGTCCTTTATTAGGTTAAAAATGCAGCTTATCTGTGCATGGGAGAATACTAGGACTGGCCAGAGCTATTACCATGACGACACAGATTAAGCGTGATAGCTCAGGACAGAAAGAAAAGAAAGTTCATTTTCCTTCTTTCTTCTTCTTCTTATTGTTTAGTGGTTTTAGAAGTTTTTCCTTTCAAGATCTATTTTTCTAGCATCACGACTCTCCAGAATGGAAACTTTTATTTACTTTTCAGTTTTGTCTCTGGCAACAAAGCTGAAAATGTGTCCCAGATATAGTCTGGGCTATTAAATTTGTTAGCAGGCTGGTTTTCTGCTGTTTAGTTGGAGTCTAAAAGAGGTTTGTACACTTATTATCCTGAAAAAGGCAGAGCAACAAATTTACAAATTTGACCTTCTGATAACTAGATTATTATATAATATCTATATTTCTTTTTGAGTACAAGAGTGACTGCCACACTGACAAAGAAGAAAATAGAAACATCCAATAATGCATGTTCTACTCTCAAAGGTCACCAATGACAGACGGATATTTAATGAGAAATCCTGTAGTAACTACATTTTTCTGTACAAGTAACAACCTTTTTCTGTACAAGTGCAAATAATGAGAAAACAGCATTTAGAAGGTAGAATAATACTAATAAGGGAGTGCAAAAGGTGAAACAAAAGCAAAAAAAAGAGAATCAATATTTCAGCATTTAACAGACATCTTGAGCTGAAAAGCTTACCGCCACATCGTTTCTCTTCTATGCTGCTGGATCGTGCCACTGATATTTCTAAAAAAAATAAATAAACCATTTAGTCCAAGGAGAAAAATTATTACTGAGAACTTTTAGTTAGATTAACACAGAAAGGATTTAAAAATTAATTCTATTACATCCACTTCAAATTCAAGGTAAAAAATATTTTTACTATGTGGTAGAATTAATAGAAAGGCCTTATGACATCTTCAGGCTCCTTAGCTTCCCAAGCAAAAGCAACAACTTATTTTTAATTCTTGCCTCAAAGCATCTCTGGAATAAAAAGGATGAAATGCACACGGAAACATTTTTTGTGGAGTTTAGGCTTGAGAAGAAAGAGTTGATTTACTGAAGCAAAATTAACTACAGTTTAATTACCTTGCGTTTGAATGTGCCCATTACTTCTAGATGCTGCATCTAGCACTAATGTGAAAAGTGGGAATTTATACATCTTCAAAAAAGACAACTGCCAATTTCGTAGGTCTCAGTCATAAACTAATAAAATGTAATTCCAGCCTGTATCCTTACCATTTTTACTTTGAAAATACAGAATAAAATCTCTTGGCAATCAAGTTTTCCACTCTTCACTTCCCAACCATGGCTTCTATGATGGGAAGTTCTGCCTTACAAATCAGTCTCTTGAACCTCTCTGAAAGGGTCAAGGATCACTTGTATACAAGCGGGGTAGCTGTATAATCCAGTATACCTGGATTTCAAAAAAGCAGAATTTTAAGTTCTTTGATAATGCCTTTCCAAGCAAAAAAATGAAATGAGGGAAAAGATACAGAAACGGGCTAGTACTATGTGCCCAGTTCTTACAACAGAGGAAGGTTGCAGGGATGCAACTTCTGCAGGGATTAATCTTTTCAGCTAAGAGCTAGGGAGGAAACCCCTCAGTTAGAGGTCCTAGATGAGAAAAAGTGAGCCAAGTGAACCAAAGAAAGCAAGCTGGATTCCCTAAGGTGGGAGTCACAGGCATGATCTTATCTGTTGTGTTACTGGTAATGTGAGGAGGAGCAGCAAACAAACCAGAAAGGCAAGAGACATGGTGGCTTTTTTCAGATTCTGAAAATGCCTACCTTCCAAAACAAGATGTAGAGCTTATATTGGATTAAACTGCAGATTCACAGAATGTGGATATTAATAGAGCTTCAAAAGCCTTAGAAAAGGGAAAATAAAATGTGGGCGTTTTTGCTTTCATACTGACATTTTTCACATTGGTTTTAGAAGAAAATACTATTTGGGAGTGAAAGCATTATGCACCATCCATTAAAAGAGTTTAACTTTGCTGATGTCTTTGTTACATTGTACTATAATTTACTGCATAGTCACTCAAAGAAAAGGTTGCTGCACTGAATAAACACAGCTACATTTCAAATGACACATTAAAATGTAAATTTTTCTGTCTGTGAAAAGACTCCTAGTTATTTTTAATGTACATAGGGAGAAAGTTGACTGTTAACAGCAGTGCATTGTGACCATCCATACTGTTGTGTGGATTTAAATGACTCCTGTGATTTAAAAACAAAAATACAGTCATGAGTTTCAACAAATACTATAGAATAATACATAATGTGACTATCCATCGGGTACTTAGCAGTCATGGGAGATAAGGACTGGAGGCAAAGCTAATAGTATTTACCTTTCTGAGCAGTTATCAAGGTAAGGGACTGTCTGAAATGATTTCCAGGTTTACAACCACAGCACCCATTTTGTACATGCAAACCACAAAACCTACAGCAACTTTTCTTTAATAATCCTGGTCCCAAAACTCTTAAAATAAAAAGCAAACTATTTCTGCTTGCTGTGTGTACTCATCCCCTGCTACCAAGTAGAATGGGAGAGACCTGCAGAATGTTGTGACAGTGAGTAACCAAGGCAGTGGCACTGGGTGCCATGGGACAGATTTTTATGTAGACACCAGATCTACACAGATACATGGTCTCTACACAGAGGAGAAACATCCTTGTGCTGACTAAAGGCAAGTTCTGCTTCAGCTGATGGATCTGCAGAGATCAGACTGGAACAGTGCTACGCCTCCTGAAACCATGAGAGATTTCACTAATCCTTCAAGGAGCTGGCTGATCTCACCTGGTATAAAGTTGGAGTCCACAGCACAGGCTCGGCTCTCTGTGGTGTTGCCCGTGCACTGGCTGCCCACAGGAAACAAAAGGATGCACTGTCGAGCGCGGGTCTGGAATCCAGACGAGTCGCAGTCAGACCACGCGGACCACTCGGACCAGCTGTCTGCAACAGGCACAGAGGGTTCATGCAGACACTGTGATTAAGGAGTTCAAGTGCACTGAGAGAGACAGAAGCAGCTTGTATTTCTGAGTTAGGACAGAAAGCCTCCTCCCCAGCGATCACCCTCTAGCAGAGGGCAGCTCCTTCATTCCAATAAAACAAAGGCAGTTTGGCTTTGGCAGAAGTCTTTGAAATGTGAACGTGACGGTAACTTTGCCACAGACATCTCATGGTTTTGGCTTCTGCCATGGCATTTGTGCGTGGAAGTGAGAAGCTGGGAGTATCTGTGGGGGTGACTGAAAGAGTGATAGATGTGGAATTAATTCCAGTCTAGGTCATTAGGGTGGACAAGTGCACTGCCTTTTTTTATGTACCTGACCAGTAGCAATGAGAACTGTAAGAGTATTCCAATCTGAAACAGGATGTGTATTTAACCACAAAACAGAAGCATCTTGAAGATGTCTTTAAAGTTTTCCTTTTTAGCTTTTGCTGTTTCAGGTTCATTTCTTGGCTGTAGATTCTCATCTTCTCTCCCCATTCAGTTTGTCACCTTCTATTTCTTTTCTATATTTTTTCCTCTCCTCATGTAGCTTTGATTAAGATATTTTTATTTTATGCCTGTGTGAACTCAGATACATTCCTTAAATGAAGTGAACTGATCTCATTCCCATGAGGTGGTGTGAATGTACTGCACTCAGTATTCTTACAACTCAAGGCCAAGCCTTGCCTTCATAGGAGTCTCCTGAGTTTGGCAAATACAGGAAAGACAGAGCTCAGGTAAACTTTCTTTCTTCTGCCAGCTTTCCCAAGAGACAGGTTTTATGGTTTTGATATGGAATAAATAGAGTCCTACTATTCCAAACCAAACTTGTTTTGACTTCAATATTTTAAGTGATTTTATGCCAATATGAAACAAATTTACAAATCTCATTTTGGCTCAAATGAAAAACTGTGCATTTTCTAAGTTGGATTCAAGTTAGATTGAAGAACATTAGAATTTGTGAATTAGTAAAGCTTTTCTACACTGTTAATCAGGTGAAAAGTGTAGGAAGTTTTACAGTCTTTGGGGCCTCTTCCAATACCTTGTATAATTCCAGAATACAAGGTTCATACTAACTCATTACTTTCCCCTTGTTCACACAGCAAAGTTAAAACTCTCATCTAAAATACAACAGACTACAGCAGAAATTTTTGAGACTGCAGTCTTGAAAAATACCAAGCAATAGGTGTTGTTTATTAAATAGATTTACCTAGCAAGTTAGGTAAGAACTAGGATATTGATATTTAATGAAAAAATAGTAACTGTCTTGATGAGGCCTTCTTTGAACAACAAGACAAATACCTTGATACAATAAGCTTGTAAGATCTTGTTATTGTGAGTAGCAGAAATACTCAGCTCTGTCCTTTGGCTTTTCTGTTTCCTAGGAAAGATACTGGGAGGGGCTCATTTGCAGCGGGTACTAGAAGCCCAGAGGCAGATGCCAAAATGTAGTTAAATCCTAATTCAGGGGAGTAGGAGAGCTGAGGTAGGAGTCAAGCAAATGAACAAGCTTCTTCCTGCTTTCCTGCTTAGTGTGGCACATCCAGGAGCTGCTGTTATCACCTCCAGTGTCAGCTGCTAGATGTAAGTAAAATAAGTATATGGATCTTTACCCTAAATATTTAGTAGCAATAAAACCATGCTCATTCAAGCTTAAAGGAATGTTGCCCATTAAAAATCTTGGCCCAGTTCTCACTGGTGGCAGAGAGCATGCTTAAGCCAGAGCCAAGATTCTTGTCCAGTATTAGTAAAGCTTTTTATTATAATTGAGGTATACACAGCAGGTGCCAAAATACTTGTGGGCATCCTAAATGCATCTTGTTGGCTGGTGCACTCTGCAGCCTCATCTTGTCCAATGTGCTTTAGACATGCCAGATCCTTTGCTGAAGAAGCTAAATCTCATGATGAAATAGGAACTTCAGAATCCACAGGGATCATGCTAAGTCACACATGAGTGACTGAGCAAGGTTACTGCTTTGTCCTGCTCCTTAGGGGACCCATAAAGAGACTATGTGAGTCCTGCAGTGCAGTGAGTCTACCCAGACACTACAGGACAAGCCTGTGGGTCTGGTGCTGAGCTGATCAACTCCATCTGGCACAAAGAATCACAGAGGAGGAGAGGGGGACCATCAGGGCAAGCATGAAACAGAGGGTCACCCCTGCAGTGGTGGTTCCTCACACCAAACCTATGGTTTGAGGAGGTAGTTGGGAGCTCAGAGAGCTGCAGAGAAGTAAGGCACCCAAGACTAACAGATGTATGGCTTCAAATTGTCAGCTGTGCCATCCCTGGGAAGGTGATCCCACAGCTTTTGCATGTTTTTGTACTGACTCAGCTATCTTGCCTCATTCCTTTAATTTCTGTATCTTCCAAGTATCTGGGGCTCTCTTGCACCTCAGGCAGGCTCCTGAACTTGCTCCTCAGTTCTGTGCACAAGTCATGAGAATGTAAAAGAGAGGGTTGACTGGAGAGGTATTTAACCTGCTGAACTGCTTTCCACCTCTAACATGACAAGGCTTAATCATGACATGTCATATCTTTTTCCTACAGTCATGGCTGGCCTTTGAAGCTAGGTTAAGATAAAGCAGTTCCTAAGAGATCCCTTGGTGAAAGCAGCACTGCAGAAAGATCAGATTAATCAATGTAACACTTAAATCTCTTTCATGCAGTATTACACCACCATTTCTAAATGCTCAGCTGCTTTGTTCATTATTTGTATGTGTAAGTTACTAATCCAAGCACAGAATGTACTTTCTCCTCTTAGAAAAGCAGTAAATACTTACGGTGTAAAATACTGGTTTGTGCAACACATTGCAGACACACTGCAACTGGTTACACTTACTGATAATCAGCCACCACTGATCAATGTTGCAGTGCTTCCTTTCATATTGTTGTGATTGCATTTCAGTAAATTAATATAAAAACTACAAACTCAGTGATAGAGCTTTAAAAATGAAAGATGAAAATGGATGTGTTTTGCAGACACAAGGCTGTTACTTTCTTTTAAATGCATACTTGAATACTTTCAGTTGGATTTTCCATTAAATCTCTATATCCTCAACAAATCCTTAGCATCAGGATTCCAGAAAGTTTCGTTTTCTGCTAGTTTTGTTTGCGGAAAAAAAAAATAAGGAGTATTTCAAATGCCAAAAAAAAAAATCTTTTTTCTTTTCACAACTTAAGAAATGTTATACATCATTTCCATTTCTTGCATATTCATTTCTGTGCTGGATGTTTGTTCTTAGATTCCAAGTGTCATTACAATTCTCTTACACTGAGCATGTCACTCAAGCAGTAAATGTCAGCAATGGTGCTTTCAGATCTGCACATTCTTCACCTGGTCCTTACCCCAAGAAAATGGTTCTGCAGACATTCAGGTGTCTGCCCAAACTTGATCTATGAAGCACTGTGGTTATTTTTGACCCATACCCATGTGAAATAAGAGCAGTAAAAAGCAGTTTGAAATCTATATTGTAAACATGAGGCAACAGCCATTCTCACAGCTAGTGAATGCCTGCTGTTTCAAAAAAATGGCAAATTTTCAGTGAGATTGAAATATCAATAAAATATTACAGAGAGTGAAAAATATATTTTAAGCCTCTGAAACGATTTTGTTTTATAAGTGTTTCCACTTTCTTGAACCAAGATGAATGAAACCAACTTCTTGCTCCATTCTGCATCTGCTCCAAAATTTGGGTCACAAGCAGGTCAAAATAAGATAAAGACATAATTTATGAATGTTTGCAAACTGCCATTTATAGGAAAATGGTGGTAGAAAATAAATGCACAACAAGAGAAATAACTACAATACTAGCACAATGAACACTCCGGTTCTGACCTTTAAAGGATTTCAAGGCAGCTATGTGACTTCTGCATACAAATGTACAATATTTGTCTCAAAAAGTCAAATAATCAACTGATTTCTATGCTTGGCTTTTTGGCTTTTTTTTTTTTTTTTTTTGGTTAACTAATTGGAGATTTTTTTTAAAACCCAATCTGCTTTAATTTTGACAAAGTAGGTACTTTTATTCTGCTGGAAGAAATGTAGTGCCTCGAGAAGGAAAGAATCATAACAAATAACATGATTCATTCAAAGTCATGAGGCTTTTGGCCTCGCATGCATAGCCTCATCATATGAGCAGAAAACTTTTGCTATGAAGTCGAGGAGCTCTAAGTGAAGCAAGTAATACAGTGTGGCATCAGAGCTCCTTCTTTCCTTTTGCTGTTGCCTGTAATCTGCTAATCAGCAATAAAGGAAATTTATGTGGTTTTAATGTTAATTTCTCACTTACATTTCATTTAAAAAAAATTAGTTTCCTCTAATACGAGTCAAAGAGCAGAGTCAAAGTTAAAGAAATAGACATGATCCATAATATCATACAACTAGCAGGAATGCTGAGACATTTAATCTACTAAGCACTCCACAGTCATTTAAAAAGATCAGGTCTTTGTTCCTTAACATTCAAAGCTAAAGAAGGAGTTTTACAAAGACCATGAAAGTTTTGTGTTTTATATTAAAACAGGGCAAATATTATCTACTTGAAGGACCTGATATCACCTGATGTGATAACACATGTTGAATACTAAACTCAGCAATTTCCTTGCTGTGAATGTTTGGTGCTGTAAAAAAAGCACTTCTTTGTGATATTTTTATTAGAAGTCTCATAAACCATTTGCATGGTACACTTCAAATAGTACACAATTATTGTAAATGCAGGCGAACCCAATGGGAAGAACTGACAATGTCTGACTCAATTCAGAGGGCTGAATGATTTCTTTATTATAACTGTGCTAAAATACATTAATATGCTATATAAAAGGAGGATACTAAAACTACATACTACTTTCTCTGACTCTAACACAACTCGTGACCCTCTCTCGAGAGTGCAAACACAGGTGTGTTGGATTGGCCATCAGGCTCAAACAATCCTCACCAGAATCCAATCAAGCACTCACTCCAGGTAAACAATTCTCCAAACACATTCCACATAGGAAAAACAAGGAGCAGAAACAGAAATTGTTTTCTCTTTCATTTCTCTCTGTGCACCTCTATGAAAAATCCTGAGAGTGAGAGAAGTGTGCTTGCCACACACAATTTTACTTAATCCAGATTCAGATATAGTATCTTAGATTTTAATTTTTAAAGAGGGACGAAGGAGGTAGTGTCCTGTAAAACATATTCTGCTAGTACTTGATTTACTGCAGCACTGTAGCATGTAAGGGCTGATTGTGCACTTAATAGGGGAGAGAAATTACTTGCTTCTGAATAACAGATCAAGGCCATTGCGTTGCCCAAGTGGGAAGGCCTCGCTCTGCGGCACGGAGGCGTACCTGGGCAGGGCTGTGTGTTGCAGAGCGCCTCCTCCGTGTGCAGGCCAAGGCAGATGTCCCCTCCATAGGCGGGGGCCGGGTTTGTGCAGGAGCGCGTTCTCATGTAGTGCCCTCCTCCACACGTGGCTGAGCACTTTGACCAAGATGACCAACAAGACCAGCCTCCATCCACTGAAAAGACAAAGATTACTGCATTTTTCCAAGCTGATATGAGACATGACATAATCCAGCTCATCTTTCTCATATTCTGTGGATCTAATTCATGGCCTACTGAAATTATTGGATATTTTTAGCTGCCACTGACCATAGTTCCTACAAATTTGATCATGATGCAATTTAATTTTAAAAGGCCCTGGTATGCTGGAAAAATCTAACAAAATTACTCATACATTAAAGACGCTTTTAGTGAGTATCACAATATCTTTAAGGCCAAAATTTTTTTTCCTTGTCTTTTCCCAGTTTTGAGGAAACAAAATACCAAAACGTGTTTAGTAGAAACATTGTAAGCTCAGAGTAGTTTTTTATTGATATAAATAAAACCTAGCCAAATAACAGTAACAGAAGGATGGAGGAATCCAGAATTTGTTTCCCAACCCAGGTGCCTTAACACTACAACCCATTTCAAATGATCTTACACAGTTGTAGGTTTTGATGGGCCAATACAATGTTACAGTCTAAACACAGCTCTACCACAGATGTCAGAAGCAGAACAATGTCAGAAGCTTAAGAAAGCAACATACATTGACAAAAAGGAGTTGCCACTTAAGGTTTCTAAAACAGGTTTTTGAAGAATAAATATTACTATTTACCTTCCCCTCCCTACCCTCTCTTGCATTTACTGATTCAAGTATGTCAAACTATTATCCAGTCAGAGTTTTCACACCATTCTTCTGAAATGTAGACTGGATTTCATGGGAGACCCATTTGTCATATGGTTTATGACGCATGGGCACTAGACAAGATTTAAATGAAAGTTCACCTCATTGCCTGCACCAGTCTTGCTCCTTTGAACCCCTGTTCTTAAAGTTACTGCTTCAGGATATGTTTCTGGTATTTAGGGCCACATTGGAGCCCATCTGCCAAAGACTTCATATGTGTAGCCACATGACAAAGTCAGATGTACCTCTCCCATGGAAGTAGTATTTTCTTAATTCATCTTCTTTTTTTCCTTTTTTTTTTTTAAGAAAAAAGACAAAAACTGAAACTTTCAAAATTTTAATATTCTGAAAAAAACCAAAAAATAATTTCTTTTCAAACCTTTTTTTAAAGCATTATCATTTGAATTCCTATGGAAGTAAATTGTTTACTATGTCTTTTTGATCTTCTCTGTTCAATTAATAAAACAGCTTTTCAAGAACAGCCTTTCAAGGGATAGTTTCTACTGGTTTACTGAAATTCTATTCCATCATTATTTCTTACCATAAAAAAAAAGGTTACAAATCTTAAAAATTACAATAAAAATATCTATGTGGTATTTCCATTTAAATTCTCTCTTAGATGGAGATATAGAACATTAAAAAAATAGTCCTTTTGGCTTCACAGGATTGCATATCACAAATGCACTTGGTGAGTTGAGTAGAATGATTTCTATGTAAAATCTTCAACAGTGAGAAAATGAGTAGGAAAATTTTAATATTAAAAGCTATACATGCATTTTTATTGCCATTTCAGATACAGATTCTCAACTGTTAATCAAACAGATAATTCACTATTGCATACCAAAGACTATTTACTAATCCTGTAACTGAAGTTGTTGAATATACTGCATTTTATCCCCTGCATTGTTGATTTGCAATATCATCCTAAACATCAATAAAGCATGGACTTGGCACTTCCTTGCTAAGAACTGTAGTTGTGAAAACTCATGCAACTAATTTTCTGGACTCTGAAGCCTGATTTGACAGACAGGATTTCTATAATCTGGTACTATATTCCAAATATGCAATTTAAATAAATTATTTCCATTATTAAGGAATTCAGTGATTGCTACATCATACGACAAATCATCACGCATGAGAGAGTTTTATACCACCTATCATAAAGAAATACTGTATCTTAGTAGAGTATCTGACTTGTTCTCTTACTCATATTTTTCTTATTCATACTTTTCACTGGAAACAAATATGTCTTTTTTCCTGAGATAACTCTATTAATGCAGTATTATACAAACTCATATAAAAGACAGCCATAGGTTATTTGTCTTCAGTGCAGATGAAATATACTGTGCAATTTTATAACAATTTCAAGACACAGCATCTTTTATTCAGAACTTGCCTCTTTTTTCTCTCTTTTTTTTTTTTTAAATTATGTCAAATAGAAGCAGAAGCTGTTACCCAAGCTATTTATTTCATATGATATTAAGGATTTACCTTTATAGATACTCCCTTTTTTATTATTTTTTTTTCTTTAATGTGATCTTTGACTAGCTCAAATGAATGATCAGAAGCATGTCTGCTGCAGCACACAGACCTTCATGAGACAGAATTTATTCTGTCTGAGATTAACTACACAGAACATAAATTGTGTGCACACATTGCCAGTACATTGTTCACTGTAATGGAGACAATGACCCCCAACACTTCCCTATTTATTTTTCAATGGACCAGAGTGAGAATTACAAATGCACCTGAATTTTAAATTGCCATTGATCTACAAGTGGCCAAGAATGCAGAGACAGATGTGAGACCCAGGAACGTCACCATGTTCCACAACTTCAGTGATCATGGCTTCAGGTGTAAAGGGAGAAGTAGGTCTGGGCAAGGTGGGATAGGACAAATATAATAGACAATGTCAGATTTGATCCTAGTTGAGCTGGACAGTGCAATTACAATAGGTTTGGTTTTTTTTTTAGTAACTATTTACTGACAGACTGCCTCTAACCTTTCAAGGACTATTGTAACTACCCCTTTTATCTGTCCCTAGAACTTTTTCTTTTCAGCAACAGAGGATAATAAGGCATCATCATGCTTAAATAAGATCAAAGGAGTGGGTATTTACTGCTTGAGTTTTTACAAGACCTAAATAGAGCTCTGTGGTTTCTTTCATCTTTCTTTAAGTTGCTTAGCAACACAGCACCATCTGGGTTTTTTTTCTTTTTTTTTCCTTTTGTCATGGAGCCCTTAATATTATTTCTACCTCTCATAGGAAGAAAAATACACAGCACCAAGGAAAGTTCCAGTCATTACAGTTTCTTTACATAACCATTTTGTAGAGATGTTGGACAAAAGAAAGTAATTAAAGTAGTTCCACAATGAAAGATTTAAAGAGTCTTTACATTTTCTGACAATTGCTGAGGTTGGTCCCTTTAGGAAGAAGGTACTTTTTAGCTAGGAGTGTGCTATCAAACAGTGCTCTTTCCTTTTGAGTAAAGCAAACAACTTTTTGCCTGCTGGCTGTTGTTGAGGTTAATAAGTATTTCTTCACTGTAATGAAAAAAGAACCACACCACAGGGAAGAGGATGTGCCAGGAAGAAACAGCGTACAGAAATGGGATCTCCTGCGGACACGACAAAACATCCACACAACTGGAGAATCTCCAAATGACAATAAAGTAAACTGGACAAACTTGTAAAACTTTGGGTTTTACAAGGAAGTGTGGGCAGACACACTGACCTCACCTGCTTTCATGAGAACACAGATAGAATTGCAGGCTCCTTTTTAAACTGTCTGCATGCTGGGCAGCCTGCTGCACCCTTCCAGACACCTGGGGATCATCCCATTCCACATCACTTAGTCTACTGCTTACTCCCAGACCTGTGGGATACTGCTGCATGTTTCAGGGTGGGAAAGGAGCATTTTTTAGATCAAAGTCTACAAAGGCAAAGTCTTATTTCTGTGATACCTTTTATTCATAAAAGCAATGCTGGATGAAACAGTCAAAATAGTGCAATGCAGAAACACAAGGCAAACAAATGGTTCTAAGAAAAAAACCAGTAACAAAATCTAAGGGGCCACTTGGATTTAAACCTATAAGTGAGATTTTAAGTCAGAAAACCAAGAGTTGCTTCAAAGAGCAGTTCATCCCTCTTCTTGCTGGCTACAGAAGCAGCCTGGAGAGATCAGTGCACATTATGAGAGCCTCCATTTAGTGGAGTAACTTTTTTTCCTTCTGATCTATGAAGGTAATGCAGAATAAATTTTATTCTTTTAAATACATTCTTGTTTTCTTGTGGCCAAGTGTGAGTTCAAAATAAAAATAATAGGAGGAAATGAAAACAAGAAAGACAAAAAAATAATAATACAATAAAACAAAACCAATAAAAAGCAACTGGCTTTAGGGGATAAATAACTCAAATAGATTTTCAGGGATTTTTGTATATCTGAAACTTATTATTGTTACTAGCAAGTTTAGTGACATATGAATTTATTTAGATCTTCTCAGCTAAAATGTCACAACTAAACTAAACTAGAACTCCTATATTAAAAAATCTGAAATTAGTAAAATTCCAAAATATTGTCATGAAGTATCAGAATTTGAAATCTAAGAGATGGCAACTGTCCTTTCCCTCTGATCCTGCACCATGCCCTGAGGAGAAGAGAGAACAGGAACTCTTGCAGCTCATGCTACTCAGTGGTGCTCACACAGCTCTGTTTTAACTGTCTTATTAAGGCACATCTCCATGTCCCTATGCAAAGGAATATAAGAGAAGGCAACAAGAAACAAACTGAAACACAAATGAATAAAAATTGTTGTTTTCTATAGAGATAAGTGCAGAGATGTGCAATATTGTGAACTAGGACAGTGTTCTTTAGGTTCGGTTGTATTATTGTCAGGCAAACAGATCTTACAGTCATCAAGTTCCAATAATTTTTGTAGATTTGCAGAATTTATCATCAAACAACACTCCTCTTCATCATCTATTTCTCTTCATAATGTAAATACCTTGCAAATCACCTAAGGATAATAAAACCCTGATATGACTGATTTTAGATTCAGTATTGACTGCAGATTAGTAACTCAAAGAAAATAGAAATGTCAGTGAGCATTCACAGATCTTTTCCATAGTTATTGAGGCTGTTCAGTTCAGTTCTTGACAGAGATTCACACCTCAGAGACATAAAAAAAGAGCTGAGGCACAGGTTCAAAGCATAATTCACTAGTGCAAAATAATAGTTCAAATTCTCCTGCCCTGCAAAGTAGCTCACCCAGATGGAAACAGTACTTTATGAACATGCCTTTACACTACTCTGGCTCATAAACTATTTCTGCAGCTGATTTGGGAGAGTGATCGTTAGTTGAAGGCAAAATGATATGAGGGATGATTCTAAAACTTGAACAATAACAGTCAAATCATCTTCCAGGACCTGGGTACAATTTCTGGCAATTTTCTGGCACTGTTCAATTTACTATTATACATTCAGCCTTCAAATACTATGAGCAAAAGGCCCAGTGACTGCTACCAATCTCAGTGGAGTATTTACTACTGCAGAAAAAAATTCAGTTTCTCCCCTGCAGGCTTAAAAAAGGTTTAATAGAACTTGCTGAAGGTAGAGACTAGATGACTTCAGTAATTTTTTTAAGTTCTGGGATCCTGCATTTAACTATCAATTTCTGTTTATTAATATATATTAAGTATATTTAAGATGCTGCAAGGGTTGCAAGACATTTAACTTTGTGATTCCTTGTTGCAGGCTATGATACATCTAAAGACTTCACTCATTCTCTACATCTTTATTCAAATTTGCTTTGCACTGAAAAGAAAAATAAAACTTGTCTCTAAATAAAATTATTACATAGATTAGGGCACCACTTCTCTCTTCAGAAAGACATACCACACTTTATATCAACCGATCTTTTAAAATATTTTCAAATTCGAATCGTAGTTTTAGCTTCTGCTTTAAAATTATGTTTTTTAGTCTGGGTTATTGTCTATCTCATAAACAACTAAGGCCTCTACAAGAAACTTATAGATGTGTTTTACTGGTAAAAACAATTTCTTTCAAAAAATGTAACAGTGAATAGCTGCAGAGCTTAATAAAAATACCACTTCTGAAAACTTTTGACTAATTTAAACTTTAACAAACTCTCCAAAAATTCAAGACAGCATTTAATTTGAAAATCAACAGCAAGGGCTGAACAACAAATCTAGCCCAGTATTATAGACAATCTGTGTCCATTCAGTGAATGTATTTCAGTTACTACGGTACAGTGATACAATCAGGTATCTCAGAGCTTGTGAGCAGAGCTGGTACCTTACACCACACCACTCATGTGCTTCAAAGGAGGCTGAGGGCAGTGTCCTATGGAGACATTCCCTTTGCAAGGGAAACAGGCGCCAGTGAAAAGTTCTAGGTTGCTTCACCTACTGCATACATCCCTGGGGAGGTTTGCAAATGTTGGTTCAATGGTCTTCTAAATCTTAGCTTTAATGAATTACTGCCAAACTACTTGAACAGTGCAGTTACATGAAATAGAATTGTTTATCATTTTAGTATCCTGTTAAAAGCAAGGTGCTATGATTCCAGTCTGGGAACTAACGAATCAGATCATGCACTAGGGCTGTGCCCATGTGGAGAAGAATTGGACCACAATTTCCTAATTTTCTGAAAAATTTCAGCTCTCTGTTGGCTCCCTTCCACCTCTCTCCAATAGTCCTTAGTGTAGAAAACATGGACACTCTTCACTTGTCATGCCTCTATGCTTAGAAAGAAGCATAATCTCTTCCCTTGATCTCCTTAGATGTTCACACTCCCAGACAGAGAAGCTACAAAATGAGTAACTGAAGCTACATTCCTCCTTAGATACAGCAAGAAAATGTCACCAGAAAGCACTGTCTGCTTGTGCCCAAGTGCCGATTTTAGAACTTCAGTGGGTGTTTCCCCAGATCAAAACAGGGATCCTCAATAGAAATTCCCCATGGATCTATGTGGCAGCAGCTCTCTGGCCAAAGAGAGCAGGCATAGACTTTTCCAGGCATTTTCCTGGGGAGGGTTGTGAGAAAACCAGAGAAAAGTATGAGAAACAATTCTTATCTCCACTTGCTGCACTGGTTGTTGTGCACATGTGGAACGTGTAACGGAGATTTGTTTACCAAAGGGTGATTTCTTAATTGGACACTGGATGGTGTTTGGATTGATTGACCAATTAGGTCAAATCTGTATCAGACTGGCTGTAAGGGTTGCTCAGTTTCTTAATAAGTATAGGATAATATCGTACAGGATGATATAACAACGCAATTGATCAGCCTTCTGCAATCTGAGAGTCAATGCTAATTATTACATGGCTGGGGGCCTGCAGCAACAGATCTGCCCCACCAGAAGGAGAGCTGGGAGTGTCTCAGGACATTCAAGGTTTCCAACAATCCTACTGTTCCTGTTAGCAATAAAACTGCAGAGAAATTTGCTTTCAGTAAACAGCCAGAATGTTCACAGAGCTGCTGGGTTTGTAGGCTGTGTGCCAAAAAATATATTGCTCAGGTTCAATTCAAGATGGAAACATGTTTTTCAAGGAACTGTGTCCTCCCAAGAGGGAAGTGTTTTATGCACAGATCGTCTGCTTAAATTCTGATGCGAGGAATGGACAGTGACTGTTAGATGGTTTTAAAAGCTTAGTGAAAGCACTGCAACAAGATTGGAAAAAATACTCATATTATAAAAACCAATGTATCCATGATTTCAGGAATACAATTTTAATTTGAAACCATATATGCATATGTTAATACACATATATGCTTTAAAATAGTGGTACACATATGTAGGACGTATATTGACATACAATTTCTTCAGGTCCACACTCGAATAAATGACAAAGTCTTCAACAAGAAAATATGAAGCACTGCTATACATAATTAATACAATTAAAGATTTATGAAAGGTTATTTCTAAGTTTATTTGTTGCTCCTGGAAAGCTGAGTCATTTAGTATTCTTTCCTTCTTCCTCTCTGTTGTTTCTTACTTTGAATTCTCTCTTCCTAAACCAATAGTACCTTCTTTTCTTCATGTGTTCTCCTATATCCTTCCCCCTTCTTTTCCCACAAAGCCTCTGCAAAACTCAAAAACCTTTCAGTTTGAATGTTTGTTTTATGAAGGGTGAGATGTGACTGAAACTGAGATTTTTTTTTTCCCCTAGGTTGGAGATACAACAATAATTTTTAATCCAAAGTAGTTTCTGGTAAACATATATTCTACTTGTAATCCCTTTTCATACAATAATAAAACAACTTTAAATTAAGGAGAAACTCAAGATTCCAAGAACAATCTTTATGGACTGCTTGAATAACCGTCTAATTTGGTGATCAATTGTGAACCTTATTTGCTGGCAACTCTACACTTAAAAGCTAACACAGATTTAATGTCAGCAACCACTGTGATGAAAATAATGTTTTGAGTTTAAATAAAGACTAGGCCAGATTCCAAGTCTTGCTAGAATTCTTATGTCTTATTTTTTTCCTATAAGTTTACATACTAAAATTATATTTTTACAGTCAGTCTCACTAGTGAAAAAATATATAGGTATTAATACTCTTGATGATTAATTTATTGACATCACATGGGAATATTACCTAAATCCACTCACATTATAAAGGCAAATTTGAGCTGCAATTGATTCAAGAACCAAAACAAACCCAAAACTCACCAACTAAAACAGGAAAAAAAAAAAAAAAAGGAAGATATAAATTTGAGGATGAGCTATTTTGTTTTAACTTCTTTCATTTGGAACTTACCTGGGCAAGGCAAAATGTTGCATTCCTGGTACTCTAGAGATGGGCCAAGGCAAGGAAGTCCCCCATACTTGGGCTCAGGATTACTGCAGACGCGTTTGCGATTCCGGATACCTCTACTGCAGTCACGACTGCACTGAGACCACGGAGACCAGGGTGACCAGGCACCATTGATGGTATGAGCAGAGTATCTTCCAGAACGCAGGAAGTCCCCTGACAATCCTAAGAAAATAAGGATTGGAAAAGTAATACTGAATTAAAACAGTATCTCATCCCAAAACAACCTTTTCCTCTTCAAATATACTCCTATGCTTCTAATAGTAAATAATATTAACAGAAGGGTCCTGCCCTTTAGTCTTACAATCCAAACCCTAGTTTCATCTCAAGAATCTTTTCTATAATAGAAATTTCATAATCACTTGCACAGAACTACAGTGAAGAGCTGAATCCAACACTTCAGTTAAAGCTTTATGGCTGCACTGACTGAACTAGTCAATTCACCAAAGAACGATAAAAATTATCTCTCTCTTGCACAGGAATTGCCATGAGAAAATCTCCATATATATTACATGGATATAATTGCCTCTGTTTCACAGAAGAAGGTGACAGGATTGAGCTTCCTGTGACCACTCATTGAGCCAGCTCCCCGGGTCCTCCTGCAGAGCTCTGCTTACTTCATCCACCCAGCCTGCCTTCACTGCTGCTGGCTGTGCACAGAGGCCCGTGGGCATCCCATGCACTGTACTTATCCTAGCCACATTCAGACTTCAGATAGTGTCCACTAATAATTCCACAAGGTCTAGAAAACAACCCTTTTGTGAAAAGCAGTGTTTTTCCACTTAAAAAAACCAGTTTATTTTCCATTGAGTTGAAGTGTTCTAAGCATGATTTTCATATAAGCTATGGAAATCAGCCTTTTGCAGACACGCACATCCCATAGAAAATTCCTTTTCAAAATAATCATCTGGCAAGTGGAAGGCATATTTTCTAAGTAAGTTTAGTACAGAGAAAAGGTATTAGATTAAACAGCAATGGATGAAGTCTGATATGTATCAGTGAGAGGGGACACACAGATCTTGTACACAGCATCCAACCAATAGAGCTGGATACAGCCCTGGGTGAAGTTTGAACAATCTGCAGTTCATTTGAGTATCTCTGTCACTTTGCAGTTTGACCCTGCAGGTGAAAACACTCCCTCAATTGTACTAAGCACAACAGTGAAATCACTCTTGAGTTGTAGCTTTGCCTCTAAGCATCATTACTAAGGACCTCCACCAACACTACTGGGATTTCCTACTGTTGCCAAAGCAGTTCACCTTTCCCAGTGGAAACTCCATGATGGACCAATAACTGTTGCTTTTATTACAAGTACTTATTTAAGTAGCTGTGATGACAGAAGGCCCTGTGAATGGTACTTCAGCCAGCAAAGGATGTGGCTGGCTCTCTATGCTAGAGCTTCAGTATTGCCATCATAAGTACAGGTGAATTGCATCAGCAGTGGAGAAGTACAGGGGGATTGTTGGCAGCTCTAACTGCAGCACAAATGTCTATTCTTAAGAAATTGTTTTGTGCCTTACCCACAGGCATAGGCACTGTGGAAGTATGAAATGGAGATAAAGAATCAGATTTACTGAATGATGCCATGAAAACAGACAGAAATAATACCGTGAAGAGTCTGCCCAACAGCAATCCTGCACTGAACAGGATCAGCCTTCTGCATAACTGTGTTGGAGGAGCCTCTTATTTGCAGTGTCCACCCTATGGTTGTGGCATTAGTAACACTGCTTAACTTCTTCCCCAAGATATACATTTACCATCATCCCAAAGTAGATGAGGGTTTGCATGCCTTTATTCAATGCTTGATAAAGTGCAATATTGGAATGATGATGCATTGACATAGAAATACTGGTAATAAGAAACTGCTGAAATTAATAAGAAAACAGCAGAACTGCAGTATAAAAATGACTAAAAATGGATAAAACCTTTCAGGAATTATAGAGGGTAACTATTTCTCTCCTGCTGAGCCAGATTCTATTACACAGATATTAAAAGCAGCATTTCAAAAAACATGACATACATTCAAATGCAAAAAAGGAAGCAAGTACAGAGAAACAGAATGTGAATTATGAATACAGGTCCACTTTTGTGCTCTCTGAGACCCTTTTTATATAATTTTGTATCATTCTGGTCATGGAAATTCTCAGCTTATGTACACAGTGATCTGTGAGAACAAAATAATAGTATATTTTATACCATAATTCTAAATCAAGGGGGTTTTTAATTTATTAAATTAAGAGCAATGTAAATAATGAAAAAAGTATTAATCAGACCAGACTGCTACTCATTCCATTAATAAATCTTTGCAGGGTGTATCACTTTGTGCTGGTCAACCCATCACACAACTTCATAAGAATACTAGGACATTTTGAAGATATTTTTGCAGGACACGTGTAGCTTTTTAAGTCCTGAGAAAAACGTGTGACCTTATGGTATTAGATTTCTTGTGATTTAAATTGGGGACTGGGGAATGGAATCTTCTAAGGGAAAGCTCTAAGGTAGTTTAGCTCTGAAACAGAAAAATATTCCAAAGAATCTATTCAGTGTGGAGTTTTGTCTGCAGCAAGTGCTCCCATGAGTTTTCTTCTTTCCAAAGCATTAAAAAATTTATTATAAGGACAAGTCTTTTCACAGTTTTACAGTAGTTAATAAAGTGCTCATAAAGGCGCTTTTAGAATTTTCTGTTCAGACAGAAACTACACAATAAAAAATTAACATTATGCCATTAACAGCACAAAAAGTGACAAGATCAGTTTGCATTCAGGAAATACTGTTCAATATATTCCTTAAACAACATTACAGGCTTTTACAATAAGGGGAAAAGGTGCACAGATGAGGGGAGAACAGTGGATATTACTTATCTCAACTTTACTATGGGTTTTAGCACTGACTTCCATAACTTCCTGCTAGACGAGTCAACAAAGTATGAGCTAGATAAGTGGACAGTGCAATGTGTTGAAAACTGGCTGAGCAACTAGGCCCAGAGGACAGTGATCAACCATAAGGAGGTCAGGTGCAGGAAAATCACGAGGTTCAGTCCTGCTTAACACCATCATTAATAACCTGGACAAGTTTGCCTTGACTATGAAGATTGGCTGATACACCAAAAGGTCGTGTCACACTCTGACAAGGCAGAGTTCAGCTGGGGAAAATGCAAAGTTTTGAATCTGAACAGGAATGACCCCATGCAACCATACTTTGAGGCCAACCACGCCGAAAGCAGTTCTGCAGAGAAGGATCTTGGGGTTCTGGATGAAAGACGAATGTGAGCCAGCAGTGTGCCCTTGGGGAGAAGAAGGAGCTTGGGTTACATTGGGAAGAGTTCTTCCAGGTCAAGGAAGGATCCTTCCCATACACTCAGCAGTGGTAGAGAGCCCATCTGGGGCTCAGTTCTTGCATCCTCCACCTGAGAAGTCCTGTTTATTAACTGAGGTGGTAGAGGGTGTGTGTGTGTGTGTGGGGGGAGGGGGGCAATATAAAATTAATCAAAAGATTACATTTTAGAATTTGTTCAGCAAAAATTCTTCAGAAAGTAAGTTTATATACAGCACCAAGTCCCAGTCTTATCAGAGTTTACATCTAATTTGACAGGAGAAGGCATAAATAAAAGCATTGTAACCTTTCATAGAAAGTGGCACAAAACTGAAAACTCCAACTTGTCTCATTAAACTGTGGTTTTCTTGCTTGCCACTTCTGTTTGTGGTTTGGGCCACTTTCAGATTGCTCTACATCCTATTTCAGGGACAGAAACCAGATTGTGCCACCCAGCAAAATCCAACATTAAGCTGCTTTTCTCAGCTTACTGCTCCCAAGATAAATATATAAAGTCCAACCAGGATGCAACGGCCAATGCCCTTGGCATGGTAGCAGCAAAAGTCTAGTTGCCAAGACAAAATCGTAGTCCCTCTTAATTAAAGCCCATCTACAGAAATACTTGTAAAATCTGCAAAGAGAATGATCAGTCATAGCATCATCAATAAACTAATGAATAGCTTTCCCGAGACAGACAGAACATCTGTAAGTCAAATTCTCATCTAACCTTTATGACAGGTTCATCATTCAAATATTTTAAACTAAATGGTTCTCAGAAAGCCTATGACTGACTTAGAGCCCTGTGAACAACTAGAAGCATCAATTCTGCTTACAGCTTACCAAGAGGCTCCTTTTCAGTTGTTCAGAAGTCATATTCCAGTAACAAACTGCTGCACACTGTGGCTAGAAAAGGGGATTTAACTACTTAATCCCAGTACAATTTAAAAATCAGCTGTGCTTCTCTAAGGTGAAAAGTTCCAGAAGTAACAGCAAGCACTGCAAAAACTTCAGTAAAAGCCATCACAGTGATCTTGTGGACAAAATAACCATCAACTTCTAACATTATGGAAGACAGAAGATATGAATTGACATCTAAACAAAATACTTTTCTCTCATTTTAAGCACTTCTGCTTTGTACAATACCAGTAAAATTATGGAGAAATTAGTACTGCCCTGCTGATGATTTACTAATTCCATAATGCAAATATAACTGAAAACAATTGTCCGATTAATTTACATAATTCTGATATAAACCAAGATGATTTGATGATTTATAAGTAAATTTTTAGAACTTTTTGGTTGAATTGAAATAGCTTCATAAATCCACAAGAAATGAATCCTGTCTGAAGACATGTCAACATGAAAGTCACCTGCCCTGACTAGCACAGGAGAAAAAAATTCTGCCTTTGCAAAAGCTTGTAGTGAGACTTTGGTTGGCCTGATTCTGCTTTAAAACTGCAACACTCTCAGCCAAGTTCAATTAATTTGTCTTAAAAGTGAGGCTCTATTCAAGCACATAGTTTAATGCTAATTCCCTAGTCTGGCCTGTAGCTAAGTAATACACCCCTAAGTAAGAGAGAAGTAGCTGTGACACCTGATAAATTGTATTACTTGACTGATTTATGACTTACGTCCTCCAGTTCCAACCTAACAAAGAAAATTCAATTATCCAAGCAGTCCTAGGTTCATGACTTTAGGAAAAGATGATCTGAAGCCAAAATCCAGGTATCCTGAATAATTTCTAAATGACAGCATGAAACACTGCTTGAAGTGCAGAGGTAACAAGGATAAGCAAAGATTGTTTCAGTGTTGTCAGTTTCTGAAGACAGTCTGCAAGTTATTTGACAATATTATTGAAGCATAAAACTTCTGTAACTTCAGGCCTAAATACCTGTAACTTATAAAAAAACTTTATAAACCTTCAAAACATAGTAAAATTGAAATAGTAAAATGAAATGGCAAACATTAATGCAATGCAAAGACATCATATTTTAAAAGCCCAAACAGTATGCAGATGGAGTATGTCACATTAGCATGATAACTTTATTTCTTGTACATAGCTTTTCTGTGTTTAAGAATTTAACCCCAAAGTTCCACTGAGTTGTACTTTGTCAAACTTGAATTTGTCACCAAATTCAGTTCTAACTGCCAGAATTCATTTTGTTCTTACTCAGAATACCACAGCTTAGCTTCAGTATGCCAGTATAAGAGATAACATCTCAAAATTTACTCCTCCTGACTACAGGACATTCCTGATTATCAGCACATGTTCTATGCTGTAAAAAATTCTGAATGCACTATAGATTTCCTGTGGGTAACACAAGAAAAGATTAAATCAAATTTTTCATGAGAGATCATAGCCACTAGAAGAGTAATTCAGACAAAATCACATCATGCCTTCACAAGTAACTATTGTTATGAGGTTTGAGATAGAGGAAGCAGAAACAACTAGGAATCTAGGTGCAGATTTCCAGGTGCTGGGGGAAAAAAAAAAAAAGGAAACAAAAGACTCTTTAAGACTGAAATTACTCAAATTAGAAGTATTGTCTTTGTTAATTGCCTTCAGAAGGTATTTTGGAAGTTAACCTGGTCTAACTCTGGCCATGTCCAAGTCAAGTGTCTTGTCTAAGCCCACCATTGCTTTCTGCATTGCACACCATGGAAAGAAGGCAGTATCTATCTCCAGATGGTGAACTGCATCCATTATATCAGATGCTTATCTTCAATGGATTCCTCAGTCCTCAGGGTGCTGAAGTTTTCTTTGCAGACTGCTATAGAGTCTAGACTTTGGTAAGATAAATTCAACCTAGAAATATGAGGCAACCTCATACTTCTAGGTGAAATATTTATCTCTGGGTTAAAAGATTATGTTCTGAATAAAATTATTACTGTTTATATATCAGATAATCTAACAGAGATCCAGCATATTTAATTTAGCTATTTAATGTGTTTCATAAGCACATATTAAAGCCTAGGGTAATGTAATTTCTATACTCTGAATGCTGAATTGTACAGACAGTGCATTAAGATGTGCAACAATGTACACAATCTCCTTCAGTTTATTTGAAATAGCTGTCTCTTTCCTGTCTGAGCACTATATGAAAACCCAGAGGCAGGGAACAAGATTTATTTTTCTCTCCTCCTAATCAAACTTCAAATCAGAAAAGCATGAATACAGTCTGCAAATACTACTGCTTACTTGATTGAGATAGAAATCTTACCACACTCAGGAGGAGTCTAGTGGGTTTCTGGCAAGAAGTTCTATCTCTAGGCTCAGACTGCAAAGCAAGTTTGCTTTGCTAGAATCTGACAGTGAAACATGATTCTGTTTAACACTGCGTGACTGTAGTTGCACAGTGGGAGATTATAGGCAATGAGAAAATTTCTAACAAATGGCTCCTATCTGCAAGGAACAGAGAACTGATCTCTGCAGAACACATCTTTGGTAATGAGGTATGCCAGGCACTCTGTACCAGAATTAATCTTCCTGTAAAAGCCAGAAAATTGCTACAATTCAACATGGAGATAATGAAAATAATGTTTCACAGCATCCAGGCTCTGGTCAGGTGGAAGTAAGTTATGTTTTCTTGCTATCTAGCCAAATAGTGTAGGTGTCTGCCACAATTCATGGTTTCCCATTCTCTTGACTTCCCTCTGTCCCAAAAGCTACAGCTACATGACTCTTATTCATGTACTTTCTTCCAGTGAAATCAAGGAGCAGTAGAACGGTGGTGTGTTGGCCCATATATAAACCTGGGAGCAGATAAGTGCTCCTGAATGTTGCAGTTTAGATGCAGTCAGCAAGTTTCATCTCATCAGCAAATCAAAATGGTGCTCCCTCACCCCTTCCTCAAGAAATGCTCCATTTCATACTGTTCTGACATCCATAATCAGAAAATGACTAAGCAAACAGTCTCAAAATAAAATGTGCTATTTTCACCAGAAGTGTATTGCTTAATGCAACCACTTGGAACACCGATCGAGCTTCACCTTTCATTACAGAATAATTAAAGACTCACTGGCCAAAATGAATCAAAGAATGAGCACAAATTAATGACAAAGCCATGAGGGCACTCACTAGGAAGAACAGACAGATGTGTAATAGTTTCTGCCCTGTCAAGTACTCAATAAAAATTACTTAAATATTCAGTAGTTTTCGGATTACTCAGCAAAAATCCTTCACTCAGATGAACATTTCTATTACTATGCAACAGGATTGGGGTCATGCACATACATTGATCCAGTGATTAATTATTTCCAAATTAATCAAAGCAGCAGCTTCAGCAAGACGCAACAAAAAAACCCGACAATGCCAGGAAATTCAGGAGTATTATGTTCAGAAAAAAAATCTTCAAGCTAATCAGGCAAAAAATGCACCTGAACCACCATCCCCACCCCCATCACTTGCACATTGAAAAAATGCTTTATTTAACAAATTTTAAAGTTTGTTACTTCTGCCTAAATTCTGCTGGAGTCAGATTAGGCATCCAGCTCCAGGAGAAATCTTATGATTATGACTTCACAGCGAGAGGTGTTTCGATGCCAAGTTTCAATTTCTGCAGCAATGTGATCTATAACAAATTGGCTCTTCTCTGGTTTGCCCTGCTGACCTCCTCTCTTGTCATGCATTGGCTTTCGTATACTCCTTTCTTACATGCTGCCATTTCTGCTGTCAGACCAGATTATACCTACATTCTCCTGTATCTGTACTTCTACTTGTGATAGCTTTCCCAAGTCTGCACTACCTGGTGAGAAAAATATTTTCTTTCTCATTTAATCTCATGAAATTTTAAACATGTATTATCCATGTCTAAGTGCTGCAAGACAGCAAAAAGCAGCAGCACCAAACTGAAGTCTCATTAAGGGAAAGAAACAGATCATACACCAATCCTAACAGAGCAAAATCTTTGCTCAATAAAGTCCGAAATTTATTTTGGATGAAAACAGAATAGAAGAAACACTTGTGACAAGAGTTGCTCCATGCCAAAATCTGCCTTGCTATCCAGACCTAAGTGAAACCCCAACATTTGACACTGTAGATCATCTGAAATGCGAATGATATAGAGCACAAAACTAAGTATTATCTGGAGCACCATGGGTTTTGTTTTATGATTTCACACAATTCAGTACTATATATTTCATAAAAATTTACTAATATGCTGCCCCCTCCAAAGAGACACAGATGCCAAGCAAAACAATAAAGGTTTTGTATGGGATGAGATGGGGGGGAAGGGGTGATGGAGGGAGAAAATGGAAGTTTCTAGCACATTATCAGAGAAGCCAACCCTGCGGCCTCCCCTGCTACCAAAATCTTGACGTGTAAGCTTAGTAAAGGCAGGAGCTTAAAACTGACTTTCACAATAGTTGGTCTGTCTGAAAAATACTGAGAATTATAGATTTCTCCTAGGTTTTTTTTTATACATATACAAATCTATGTATTACTGATAGGAAAATAAGAAAATTCTGAAACAGAATCATTCCAATTTAAAGTAATCTAAATTTGAAAATATTTTGAAGGAGTTTGGTTTTCAATCTCAGAAATAAACAGAACTTTCAATTACTAGCAAAAGCACAACATAAACTTTTATAATGGAAATTATCCAGTTCATAAACTCCTTATTTATTCAAACCTGTATGAATCTTACAGTTGTTACTTTAAAACTACTGAGCAAAAGTTCTTCTTAAAATATTCCATATTCTAGGAAAATATCCTGGAAATACGTTCAACATTGCACAAATTCACCCCTAGTAAAAGCTCAGGGGAGTATAAGGGGTAACAGAATCTTACAAGACCAGGATTAGTGTGAAGAGAATTAAAATAACCTAGTAAATCTCATAACTGGTGATGAAAGCCTCTTGCTTAGTCTGAAGGATGATGCTAAATCCAGAAGAAATTCAGGCTAGGCTCCCTATTGGGATCACTATACCCTCCTTTTCATTATGGGTTCTGTTACGCACAGCACCAGCAAACAGGGATTTCCACTCTGTGCTGAAAGTGGACCTTCAGGCACGTGGCTGGCAGGGGGCATGGCCTGGCTCTGCTCACCGTCCGTGGAGCAGCCGCTGGTGCCGTCGCTGGAGCAGTAGCGCATCTCGATGCGCTGCCGGCCCACCTCCAGCAGGTTTGGGTCAGGCAGGCGCGCCTTGCAGGTGTATCGGAATCGCTGCTCGTAGTGACCGCCGTTGTCCGAGATGTTCACCGGGGTCCAGGGGGTCCAAGGAGTTGTCTTTTTTAACTCCGGGCAGGCGTTGGTGTTACAAGGCTGATATTCCTGAAAGGAAAAGGTCATCATGAATATAATCATCAAATACAACCTTAAAAACACCCCAGAAGCACTCAGACAAAAAGACAAGCCTTAAAAAAAAATCTTCTGGTATTTTTTTCAACATTTCTAATAGCATTGATCGTCAATGAACTTTTAATACAAGTCTCAAGCTGAAATTGTTTTTTTAACTTCTATGCAAGCACAGTACCACACTGCTAAAAGCAATAATATACCACTCCAAATTTGATCTATCACATCCATAAAAACAGTAAATCAAACACTCTAAGTACCACAATCAAGCATATCCTTTATAAATTAATAGCCCCAAGTAAGGTGAAGCTAAATATGCTAAAACTTCTAATTAAGAAGAATTCTGATAAACTGCATGTACGTGTCACAAACTGGTAAATAATTCTTTGGTAACATCTAGTGGCATATGAAAAAGCAAACCACTGCCCATTTTGCATATTGCTTACATACTTCAAAAGGGACAACAGATAAAATATGTTGTATATTACAGATTCTGGTTCCCTAAGGTGCATGTTACTCATAGCTCCAGAACTGCTAAACCTATCTTCAGAAACAAATTCCCTGTGGAGTGATATGCACTAAAAGGAACAGATGACATTTAAAAAAACAATGCAGAATTGCCAGCATTCTCACAAATGCACACTTGTCAGTATTCTCAAGCCCTGCAATCTATGCCTTCTGACGAGTGTCACCAAAGTCTGTAGATCCTGCGTATTCATTTTTCAGAGCAAAACATACTTCATCTAATGCAAATTCTCTGTTAAATATATGGACAAAATTAAACAACCATTGAGTATCAGAATGAATTGACACTGACAAATTATTAATTATTAAAAAAATAGGCATAGGTGGAAAAACTTTTAAATTTTCTATCTACCTCTTGCCTATAAGAGAGAGAGAAACTGAGCTCCTTCTGAGAAGGAGCCTACTAAAATTTTTATTTCACAAATACTAAAAAATAAGGAAACAATAGAAAAAATGCTTTTATCATATAGTACAACCTCCTTCTTCCATACCCTTTACCCCAGCTGATACCATCATATTCCAACAAGCAATAGATTATCTACTTTTCTCTTTCCCATGGTGATAATGTCTTTTTCATCTCATACTTATCTCAGTCCACTGCCTCTTCTTACAGAGAGTCCAATTTACAAACATACCCAATTAGGTTTAGAGCAATCACTTTCAACCAATATTTTAATTTCAAGTCTGTGTTGCTATTTCAAATCTAAAAGAAGTTTATTGTCTGAAAGACTTTCTAATCTTTCCATCTGTAAGAGTTGGGAAAAAAAAGTCCCCAGAAATTCCTGTCCCACTAACACAGCAATACACTGGAGAACCCACCATTATGTTCAGGATTCTCAAGTTCTGAGGCCACAGGGATTTGTGACAACCTTGTACTTCCACAGTTTTGTGTTACTTCATATATAAAAAACTCTTAGCCCAAAGGCTTCAGCTGGACTACTCGTGTTCTATCCTGAGGGCTGGGAAAAGTCCTTTCCTACCTTAAAACCTTTTTACCACTTCTATGGCGACCACAAGTCATGCTCAGACACCATTCAGGGAAGATGATCAACCCTTCTGCAATCCGAGTGTCAGCCTGGTTTGGTATCTGGTTCAGAAGACAGCAAAGAACAAGCAAACTATCTGCTCCTAGGTACAACAGGAGAAGTAATTTCTCCATGCCTCCTCAGGAGTCAACTCTTTAAATCAGGTATGTTTTAGACTTAGGACAGAATATGTATAACTGTCCTCCAGGCAGCACATGAACTGTAAAAAACCAAATAGTTAAATCTGCCTTTCCCTCTCCTTTTTGTTTCTCTCTTTTTTTTTTTTAAAAGATGTCTAGCACTGATGAGTCTATCACCTCCCTGGATCAGCTGTTCTGATATTTAGTAATCTGCAAAGCTAAGAAATTGCAAGTTAATATGAGGCTGCATTTTCCCCTTAATTTAATTTTCCAGCCCCTGAATTTTGCTGTGCTTTTATCAGTGATGCTGAGAGAGTTTCTTATCCCAAACCTACAAAAAAATGTTCATGCCCAAATACCCATACATAATGATAAACCTAGCTTAATTTTTTAAACATACACAGGATTTAAAACCTGATTTCCAGGTCCTGTGCACCCCAATGTCTTCTATTTGTCCTATTTCTTCATTTTCCTTAAGACTGAACACCAAAATTTGACTTGGCATTCTAGAAGCAATCTTATCAATACAGCATATAAAAGCAATCATCACCCCATTTGCCTGACAGTCTGACTTTAATATGCACATTATTGCATTAGTGCTTTTTCCTTCAACAACATTGTACAAAGAGTCTAAGTAGACACAATTATCTTTGATAACCTGTCCTTTTCTAAATCACAGCTTAACAACTACCTATAGATTTTTATCCCATGCAAGAGCCTGGTAGTATTTGGCAATATTAAAATATGTTTTATTAGCTTCTGCAATTATCTAACATATTATTTACTACCTACTAATCTCTGTCCTGCTCAAGCTTTACTGAAAATGTCATATATCACTGTCTAGACTGTTGATAAAAATGTTAAGTGCTATTGACCCAAGAACTGATTTCAGGCAGACTCTACTAGACATGGTAATTTATATCTGCTCATCGACACCACATTTTTCAATTTGTCAATGAACCAGCTTTTAATCCATTTAACATTTGTCACATATTTCAGTTTTCTGAATTAAATTATTTTCTGTTGCAAAGGTAAATGTTTTGGAAGAGGAGATGTGCTGTATTACTTTCAAACATCTTGGATCCCAAACTCTTTTTTGGAGGCGGGAAAAGTAAACAGGAAAAGCAGCAACCAGTATAGTAGTCACTACACTGTTTATTTCAATATAGTCACAACAGTCTAAAAGTTTCAGTTCTTCATTTGCTACTGATTTTTGTACTGATATTTTTCAATCAAAACCAAAAGCTGCTAGAAATATGAGGGATTTCCTTATTAGACATGGCATAGAAAGGTGAGGTCATGTAAAGCAGAATATGTGAGGTATGTAATGAACCCTTTGTAAAATAAATATAGCTAGTAGAGGAAGAAGTTAATTTAGTGGCAATGTATTGAATGCTGCTTTGCTAATGCACTTTTGAGATGAACACATCAGCTCCCTTGCTTCTGGAAAAACACACTGCCAGTGTTCGGTATGCTTCAGGATGTGTAGTCCCTTCAGGCACCCTGACAGAGCATTCTCCTATGCTGTTACCAGCAAAGAAAGAAAGATGCTCCTGAAGAGTGTCTGTGAAGACCGTTCCTTAGTTTTTCCTTTATTCTTGCTTGTTGCATAGCTTATATGAAAGTTTGACTGCTGTCATGCTCATCTATTCAACCACTGGATAATAACCATGAAAGGCTCAGAAAGCTGGGGAAACAAAAGTACATGTAGTTCAACTGGAGAATATTTACAGCAGTAAATAATCTCTCCAAGAGAAAATTCAGAGGACTAGTGCCAGAATGGATGACTCCTTGGAGTTCTGGCACTAATAATAACCTGACAGAGCCCTCTGGCTTCTCTCATAAACACTGAGTGCTGCACTGCTCTACTGACTACCACATCTGCCACAGAGGAATCAAAAACTGCACGGTGCTTGTTGAGAGCATCTATGTGATCTGATCTGAAAACTCTGGTAAAAGCAGAACAATGAACTTGCTCTGAATTGCCTCAGATGTGGAAGTGAGGAAAGGGGGAGAGAAAAGCCATATTGATTACACATGGATATATCAAGTGCTGTTAGCATGAAGACTTAGTCTAATGGGAAAGGTTTGAGAGGGAATAGAGAAACTGAATATGGAATATGGAAATATGGAGGGAATATGGAAACTGATACCTCTGCTTGGTTTTATCCTCCTCTTATCACCTTGTCCAATGCTTGAACGATTTACCCAGGAGGGATTTCTAGAATATGGCCCTTTCAAAAGCAATTCTACCAGCTAGAATCATGGGCACATTAATCAAGTAACCACAGGTAAGTCTCAGATGAATAAAAGTCTCAGATGAAACACTGAGGTCTCATCTCAGTGGTAAGACAGAGCTAGAAAAGCAGTGAGGCACTCTGCTTTAATAGCACTGCTGAGAGGAACTGAGACAGCAGCTGCTAAACTCCACCTCTGACATTCCACATGGACTGAAGGGAGAGATGGGGTCAAGCTCTCCTGGGGGATTCTATAGATACTCAGAGAAATACTTCAGGGGTTGAAGTGATGGATTATGCACATTAGTCCTTAGGGTATGCTTGTGAACTCAGAGTGATAATTACTTGAGGCTATTTACAGACTCAAAAAATATCATTGCAATAGTTCAGGCTTAACGACATTCCTAAAGTTCTCTTTGCAAGTTGCTCTAAAACTTGTGGCCTAATTCACCATATTGAGGCTTTTAGTTTAGACTGGATTTAGCCAGTGAAGACAGTTGAATTTAGGCCTGGCTACACCTAGTAAAGATGCAGTAAGGCTTGTAAGACTAAATTGTAGGGTGCATCTCAACATTGCAGTTTTTTGGAGATCATTTGAAATGTTACATAAAATACACAAATAAAAACATACCTCACAAAATACATGTCTGTGAAAATGATAAATTTAAATAAAACATTATCATGAAGAATACTGGAGGTAATATGAGGAAAGGCATCATAAATTAAAATGATTATTTGGAATCATAATATATTTGGAATTGTAGATAATGATTATGCTATTAAGCAGCTACCTTGCTTCTGTCCTTAAATAGTATTCCCTAGTATTTTTGCACAGTGGAAAAAGAATATTAATATCATGTTTTCTTCCAAGATTTATTTAGAATTATTTGATTATATTATTTTAGAAAAGGACCAGTAAAATGTAATTTCAAACTAGAGGGACCACTGCTAAATAACATTGTACAAAACAAGAAAACTCACTGTTTTTACCTGGAGGACATCAGAAAACTGGCTAATTTTTTCCTGCCTCTGCAGAGCTACTTTAGTCAAATTCCTAAATATTTTGAGAATCTCTAAGACTTTTACTCCTAGTTTAAGTTTGATTTTAATTAATGAAAAACCATGATACTGTGATATCTCCTTAAAAACTAGACCAAATTATTATCTACATTTGAAGTACAATTTTTTCATTACAACCAGAATTCAGATAGAGAGTTCTATTCCCATTTATATGTTTATATTATAGAGGGCTTTCTCCTAACAAGCTCTTATTTCTTTGATGTATATAGTACATCTGTGTGGAATGCACTTTCTTTAGTTCTCATCTCTGTTCTTCTTTCTCATCTGTTAGTGTGACAGACAAAGCAGCTAAATCAACATTGACAGTGCATTTAAATATTTTCAGTCCAAGAGTTATCTTTTATGATTTTCTTTCAATATATTGTATTAGTTCTGAAATATTTTTTGAATCACCAAACAATCCATTGGTTAAAAAATACTTAGAATTTTTTTTTCTTTTTGCTCCATCATGCTAAAATTCAATTTGACTAGCCCGAAGTAATTCTTCAGGTATTAAGACACCAGTAGAAAAGCGTGTTGCTGATTTATAAATCGAATGGTGTAGAATGTCTGTCACCTGAGACAAGACAGGGCTGTAAGTTATGAGAATCTCAGTCTCTCAGCCATCTCTCAGTCTCTGAGTCTGCCACAGCAACACACAGTTAAAGAAAGGATAGCTCTCACATGCAAGCAAAACAAAAGCCAAACCAAACGCAGCAGGGCTATAAAACTCCAGAGAGAAACAGTTCCCATGTAGAGGGGGCCTTGTTTACATCTCAAAATGTAAGTTCTCTGAAGGACTAATGCACCCTCTCTCTCCCCAGGAATCAAAGGATCGATCAAATTTATCTTCCCACAGATCTGTGTGAAAAACACACAGAAAAATCATTAACTGAAATTTATAAAGGAAATGGTTAATTTATTTTTTACTAGAGAAATATAAAGTCTAGTGTATTTAAAGAAGCATTTTCAAACTAAAACAAACAAAAGACAAGTTTCTGACCACATTTTTATTTATTCCACAGTTTAAAAAGCCGGTTTCTTCAACCAAATACCATTAGATATACCTTAGTTGAGTGTAACTGTGCTGCTACAATACTACTCCAAAAGCATGACATGAAAGAACACTCAAACCCTGTTAATTTCACCTAAACAAAATATCTTCTACCCTGTAAATATCATAGCTACACTTGGAAAACAAACCCTAAAAGATTTTTTGAGATCCCCATTGTATTTTAGCCCCACTTAGACATCCTAGGCAGTGTTTTAGCTTCAGCTGCCATCCATAGGAGGAGTTCTACTGATTCCAGAGGAACCAGGACTGCGGAGACTATTGCTCACTGCAGATGCAATCCTGCAGCAACATGAAGTAAGGGTAGGAGGTTGTGCCCAGAATGGGTTTTAAAATATTTTGAGGGACAGAGGGAGGAAAATAAGTTTCTTCTGGACCAAAAAGATGTGGGTTTTGGCTGCAAATCCTGACCGCAGACAACTTTTTGTTTCAATTTTGTGTATTTTAAAGAAATTAATCAGAAAAATCCCCATTGGTGTAAAGGGTAATTTAAAAGGAATTAAAGGCTGAATTTAGATCCCTTTTCCCTAGAGAAGTTCAAGGCCCCGTGGGCAGGTCAGTGGATTAGGACAGTTCAGGACTCAAATCCTTCCTGTATTCAATATCACTAATTTTACTTCAATAAGGAAAATTCCTAGTTTCATCACCTCTTCATAAACTCATCAGTTTTTGGAGTGCACAAAGCCACCACTTTCCTTTTTCTACCAGCCATTTGTGTACCTCCCCATTCAAAAGCTACATTTTATACCTAACTCATCAAACTTTTCTGAAGGAAATTGCTACTACCGAAAACTACTGATTTGCAGGTAAATTGCTGCTTAGGAGATTGGTGTCCAGGGATCATTTTCTCCAGTCCATCGTCAGGACTCCTACTGTAAATTCCATCTTGTCTGTGGTTTTGTATGCAGTGTTACAATCAGGCACACAATAAACATGCCTCTTGTTCTAGCAGCTCCGCTGCGAGGGGGGAACCACTAAAACTGAGGGACAAGAAGCTGGGGATGTCACCACTTGAACCCAGTAAAATTTGAGAAAACCAGAAGGGCCTGTCAGAGGACTCAATTAAAAGAGTCAATTACTTTTGCTCTGAGTGTTGTCATTTAAACTGCAAAGAAAAGAAGTCTAAGATATTACTGACCTGATCAAAACAGAACACACAGGACCATAAATAATCAATGCTGTAAGGCTGAAAGGATTGTCCACTATAAATGACTGCATGGATTTATTTCTATACTGCCACATAGTGAAGGCCTCAACTGCAGTAGGAAAGGCAGGACCAAAATCTGAGCAACATCATGACAAGTACATGGTGAAATATAAATACCACTAAAGGTAAATGATATGTTACTAATAAATGAATCTAAATTAATATTTTCAGCTTTTGAAATCAGCATGTAAATAGCAGCCTTGAAATACATCTTTATAAATTTAATTATAAAGAGAGAGAATTCAATTTTACCTTCAAAATTAGGAATGTGCCATTTGAAAAAAACAGGAAAAGAGATGTAGCTTCCCTGACCACTCAGTACTTCAGAGATGGGGACAAAGAGGTTGTTCAAAATTCCATTTTGGGAGGTATGATTGATGAGTGGGAAAAAAGTGAGTTCCTGCAGCTCAAGAAGCTATTGCTCAGCTGGGCCATGTTAACAATCTGTGCATGTGGCTTCAATCATTACAATGCAAATCCAAAAGAAGGAGGATTAAGTCAGCTAGAAAACGGGTGATTTCTTTTGCTATAATAACTCAATTGTTTGCAATTAGTTTCAAATACTCTTACTGAGAAACTTAACATTTTAATGTAGGCCCTATAATTCCTGACAAAAATATTCTAAATTGCTGAAACAGTTATTATTAACTTAAAATACATTTTTTAAACTACTGGAAATTGTGGCTATCCTAGTATTTATTAACTGAGAGTAAGAATTTTAGGAGATAATGCAATAGTCAAAAAGATATAAAAAGGCTATTAACTCATCAGTTTTAGAGAGTGCTGCTTCATAATCACTGCAAATCTGTTATCACTAATAAATTACCTTCATCTCATGTTTTCCTTCATGTAGGTTTCTAGAAAGAAAAAGAGAGCTATGTTCTTGTTGTAAAAGGAGATCCCTAACAACAAGTTTTTAAACACCAAAAGTGGAAGAAAATCTGGAATTTCAGTTTCCACAGCCAACACCAGAGTTACTTGGCTATATGTGTCTTGGAAAAAGTTTGATTCTTAGGTACCTGATGCTTAGATTCAGCCAATGCTAGCTTCAGTATTTGTCAATGTGGCAAAACGCCTCCTTTCTTTAAAAAATCAGTTTCAAATTAGGCACAGCCATAAAGTAGTACTTAAAATGTTAGTACTGAAGACACATTTACTTCCATAATATTTAAACCTGAAAAATCAACTATGTGAAAAGCCTACTGCCAAGTAATGCAGAAAATTAAAACAGTCATTATTATTTTATATCCACCCAGAGATCACTCTTTCAGATACTTATTAATTTCTCCTCAATCATTTATTATATAATCAGGGCAGCCTTATATTAAAAGTAATGCTCTTACTAGCCTACAGTTCATCACTGATCTTATTTTCTTCAATGAGACAATCTTTCAGGTTCAGTTGAACTAGCACATTTTAGGATCAAAATCTGAGGGAAAAAAATGCAGCTACTAATCACTGGTACATCAAAACTAACCTGATAGTGTGAAAGTATTAGCTGCTCATGCAATCATTTAGACAACAAGCATTCAATTGCAGCTCATTTATTTGTTTTTCGGGGGTTTTACTACACCAGTTATAAAGATCAATAAATTGTGTTTTATTAAAAAATGGAAGCAGAATTTGAGAAAACTAATTTTGGGAAGAGCTGAAGCCTAGTTTTGCTCTGCAAAGCTGATTATTGTAATATCTTACTGTGTTTTTCACTTAAAGGATGACTTAAATGATAGACCAATCACTGGAGGAAAAAATCCAGAAATGTCATACTCCTGAGATAGCTCTTAAAATGTTACAGAAGTTACTAAATAACAAATGTGTAAGTGATGGAAATGGTAGAAACTGAATTGATGAGGAGCTATGGACTTTAATTCAGAGTTGCCAGACCAAACCTGGGAGCTGCACTAAAAAGCAGAAGTAGTTGCTGAAATGTGTTCAACTGTGGAAGTATTTAAACCCATTGGAAATTGATTTAGACAGGCAAAGACACAGGTGCAGAGATTTTGATCACTGCACTTCCTGATGAGGTAGCAGAAAGGCTGTGATCTGCACTTCTGAAAGTGAAGTCAGTAAGTAATGGATCTGAGTATGGATTTCAAAGCCCAGTGAATATTGCAAAATCCAGCTGCCAGATCCATCTAGCCCCTGACTGTTTTTATCTCATCTTCAAAAACACCAAATACCAGAAAGTTCCAATCAGAGGAAATTCAAAGATGGAAAGTTAATGTGCATATGAAAATCTGTATCTTCACAGCTCTAAGGCCACTCCTCTGCGTACAAGTGAAAGGGGAGAAATAAACACATCTCACATTCCCCAAATTGTTTTAAAGCAATGTTGAGAGACTGGACACCATCTATGGCAAATAGGAATAGAAGGTAGGTAAAAAAAAATCCATTGTGTTATAAACATCTTTTTCAGGCCTTGACCAAGGCCTGTGGAAGCAAACTGAACAAAAACATGCACTTAAGCACAAATTTAATACGTTATCATAGCACAAACACCTGTCCTTCCCCAGGGCAGAAGTTACAGCTGAGCTGACAGATGTGACTGTGTGCCCACACCTCAGTCACTGCTGTTACAATCAAATAGATAAACACAAAATCATCTTCAGTTATAGCTTTTAATCACTCTGACAAGGAAGCACTGCAACCAAAAAGCCAACATATTTGTTTCTGCCAACTCTGCTATAGGAAAATATGACCTTTAGTAAAGGGGGACACCTGAGCTAGTTAAATTGCTGTAGCAAGCATCAGTTTAACTCATGTGTTAGAGTCCCTAGACATGGGGAAAAAATACCACAAAAAGTAAAAGGACAATCAAAATAATAGTATAAAATTTTGCAAGTTGCTGCTTGAAAAGCAGAAACATAGAAACAGGTGTTTGAAAACTATGCCTCTAGTTGTGATAATAAATGTAAATTCAAATTACCTATAAATTTTCATGCTTGCGCTTAACATGCTCAGTAAGTGAAACAGCACAGAAAATTATAAATATACAATTGTCTGTCATTTTCTCATGAGTGGGTATTAATTTCTCAAATCATGTTCATTTAACACAGGATTCAATTTCCCAAATGTATGGCTCTGTTGTCATTTTAAATGTTGAGGGTTATCTCACCTAGCTTCCAAATTTTTCCAAAAGCATATGGGTCTCTCCCATGGCCTCAGATGTACCTTCACTACAACTTGCAGAAGTTCACACCCCTTATAGCTTCCCAAAAGCAACACAAGCTCTGTTTAGGCAAATCTGCCTACTGCCTTTGTGTCCACCAATGATGCCTGTCATTTTTCAGAATCACATCAGAGCTGAAACTCCTAAATTTTCAATTTAATTTGTGTCACTCAAAAAACCTCCCTATAAATCAGTTCCTCTCATACAACACTCTTTAGACATTTTAATGTTCTTAGTTTTATATAAAGTTTATTTACAAAGTATTTAATTTGTCTACATTTTATTTTTGAAGTTCTGTGCCTGCAATGAAAACACTATTTGATCTTCATCCAGTTCCTGGTAAGACAGATGTTTCTGAGGAAAAAAAGGAAGCATTACTTGTGTGCAGGCTTCATGATATGCTATTTCCAGTATGAGGAAAATACAGCAAAAATAACTGTGGAAAATACAGCAAAAATTCCTTTGCATCTCCTCAAATAAGAGCTGTTCTGTAGGTGGCATGACCCTGGTGTAAAAGAGATCAGGTTTTAATTGACAATAGCCTGTGTGTTTCAGCTCAGGATTTCTGAACACTGTGCTCTGCTGCTCTGGGGAAATTCCTTAGGATTAAAGCACTTTCATTTTACACCTTGTTTGACGTCTCAGCAGAAAGGCTAAGTACTGTATAGAGGCATGGCACTGCTAAAGACATTGAAACCAGAAAGTTAATGAAGAAAACAAAAGGTGGAGATTATAGACTAAAAAAATCATAGGAAAGAAAATACTCTGGTAATGAAAATAAACTGACCAGGAACAGAGTCTGGTTTCCTGATACAATTAAATCGAAGCACAGTTCAAATAGAGCATTATATGAGTTTCAACAAGTTGGACGTATAACAATATATATTTTCTTAACATAATACTGATGAGACCTCTTTAAGAAGGACTTTGCTACTAAATGTACACACAGGATCCTTAGCTTCTCTTTATTCACAGCTATGCTCAAGTCTTGTTGCAAATCAAATTGCTGCATGCCAGCTGTGCCCCATTTCTTGACATAACATTCACATAAACTCATTCATGAAAGGAAGAAAAAAAAGATGAGCAAGGATTGATCCATACAGCAGTGATCAAATTAGGCAGAAATAAACCCCCAGTTTGTCAGTGAATATGACATCTATTAAATTTTTTCTCTTCAATATACCAGAAAAAGGACATAAATAGCTGAAAGCTACAAGAGTTGAGTTACATGCCAGAGATTGTAAAATTTAACTGTGGCACATGCCTCCGGGATGCTGAGGCTGCAGACTGCCATTGGGTAGTTAGGAATGCCGTGCTTGCTTATCAAAGCAATATGTAAACAAGCCCACATTAACTTATTGGAAAAGAGGGATGGGTAATACATGATATTGTATATCTAATATTCCTAGCAATGTGGAGAGGACTTACTGCCTGTACCTATGTAATCATGGCTGGAATATACAAGTGAAACTCATATGACAGAATTTTAGCTCAAGGTCATGATGTGTGCCCTGAATTTACACAGTAGACTTTATAATACAGGCTTCATTTTGACAGGTCTGTAAGCATACCATCAAGTCTTTGTCATTTTCAGAACAATGACACTAACAGCTGCAAAATAAAAATGTTAGTGTTAGTTAGAAAATAATAAAAATATTATTTTCCTAAAGATGGCAATTTGCTCTGTGTAAGTATTTTGTATTCACCCTGTGATTTTAAATTTGAGATGTCTGGCCTTTTAAAAGCATTCGGGCCTGTCAAATAGAACTTTCAAGGTAAGTTTGATGCTGCTGGAGCAGTCCATCCTTAAAGGACTGCACTCTGTGGAAGGGATCCATGCTGGAGCAGCTCTTGAAGAACTGCAGCTTTTGGGAAGGACCCAAGCTGACTAAGTTAATGCAGAACTGTCTCATGTGGGAGGGACCCCATGCAGGAGCAGGGGAGGACTGAGGAGTTCTATCCCTGAGGAGGAAGGAGCAGAAGAGATGATGTGAGATGAGCTGACCTCAGCCTCCATGCTCATGAAGTTTAGCCTGGAAAGAAGGAGGAAGTGGGGGAAAGGTTCTTTTATGATTTGGCTTTAAATCTCATTAACTTACTCTGATTTGACTGGTAATAAAATAAAATAAACTAATTTCCCAAGTCAAGTCTGTTTTGCCCATGATGAGTAACCATGATGAGTAAAAGATCTCACCCTCTTCTCACCTCAAACCAAGAGCCTCTTACTATATTTTCTCTTGCCTGCCAGGATGAAGAGAGGAGCATCAGAGCAGCCTTGGCATCCAGCAAGCCTCAATGCATGACATGACAGGGGTGCAAAGGTAGCCTGAAGTTGTACATATGCAAAGAGAAAATTATAGCTAGATTTTTGTGTTGTGGGGATTTTTTCCCAACTGGACAAGTTGGTAAAGCATCCTTCTCTCTGACAGCCTTCTCTGATACTCAGGAATTTGTCACCAAACTATAGGCATTCACAGGAAGTCTTCTTTCTAGATGCTCAAAGACTAGGCAACACCAGTAAGACCAATAAAGGTAGAAAATGGGCCAAAATAGGTAGGACAGGCAGTCCGCTTTGTTTCTTGTTTTTCCTTAAGAAGCCTAGGAAAACATCCTTAAAGGGGGAAAAAAAAGAAAAAAAACCAAAGAAAAGCAATAAAGATAATGACACTGAGCTGTTTGCATATCCACAAGAAGTACTGCTTTTGACTACATTAAATAAAAGCAGTTGCAGCTAAATAAATGCCATTAATAAGAACATGCAGGTGTTTGGTAGGAATTTGGGAATGAAAGTGTGAGAGACTGAAAACAGTCCCTGGGATCCCAAGGGAGAGGGAAGAAAGAAGATGACAGAATGGAATTTTCAATCATCTTCATGCAGATAAAATTCTCAGAAATCCTCAAAGGGAAGGCTTGATTGTGGCTTCCTCAATACTAATTCACCTGCTTACACTGTTGCAGTTTTAAAAGAGCACAAGAAATGGCATATCTTTCAACTTTTACTTCTGTAATTCATAAATTTGTTTACGTGGGACTTAAGTTTTGATCACAGCTTCTAGTACATTTTAAAACAGTGGCTTCTCATCAAGGCGTAGGTGTTTTAGTAAATATTTTAGTATCAGTGATGATGAGGTACAGAACATGCTGTTCAGTTAAGGCTTGGTTTATAAAAGCAATCACTCTGCAGACACTGAATGATACATGAATTCTCTGTCTTAATGGATCCCAGCACTATATGAAACTAAGCCTTTCAACCCAGGTACTTTTGTACCAGAGAGAGGCATGAGAGAGATGCCTAACAGGATTTCAGGAGGCAGGAACAGTACTTCACTAAGGATTTGTTTAAGGTGTACAAAGTCATGCATCACTACCAGCTTTCTTACTCTTAACATCAAGTATTGCTTGGACAAATTGTTTCAACAGATGCTAATTTGGAACAGAGCTTTTTTACTTTGCCTTTTGCTTTCTTTTACATGTCATACAAGCAAACAAATATTTTTGTAGCTGTTTTGCCACCGAAGATTGCCTCTCTGTCTCTCCATGTTTAGATAAGTCTGTGAGAAGTCACAATTTTGAAGTTGTTTGTTCCTTGAACTCTAGCTGATACAGCTAAACCACTTCTTAAATTATGCGGTTTTTAAAATCTTATGACAAAGGAAGAAAAGTTAATATGATCACTTTGCAGGATGACAAAGAAAGTATCTGATTTTACAAAATGGAAAGTTCACTATCTGTTTCCTTTGAAAGAACCTGTGGCAGATGCAACAGGGTAATTTTTTTATTTTCAAACAAAGATTCCAGAAAGAATCAATCCAACGTGTCAGGGCCTTATCCTGCTCAGAGGCAAAAAGACATTTCATTTTGTATGTGTCAATGTTCCAAAGGGCATTTAGCTAACACTTGAACACAGCATCTGTAATCATATAGCTGCTCACACGCCTCAAAGACTCAAAAACATGCAAATTCATTTTTGTAGGATTCAGTGACATTAAACCCCAAGAAAATTTAAATCGTTCAGTATGTCAAGTCAAAAGAGAATAACATCCTCAAATACTTTACATGCCCATCACTCCTATCAATTTAGCCTCAGACAACAATTCTTAGTACAGGAGAAAACTAAGTGAGATACAGGAAGAAAATCTTCTGCTAGAATAGTACTAAATGTGATTATTACACCCTAAAGTTGTGGTCTCTTGAGGAGATCCTTTCTTCTAGCAGGGAAGACAAGTGGGTGCAGTGATTGCTTGCCTTTCTAACAAACAATTCCTTGCTAGAGGGTCACATGGATACACATTATGCCAACTTCAGATTTCCTTGAGACTCCATTAATGAGGTCCCATGAGCCCCTTTCATATACTGAAGATTATTAATTTTAAAAAAATGTATCATTTTAGGCATAGGAGCTTAAGAAAAGCAATGAGAAGCAGACCTGTGTATTTTATATCTATTTTAATTGAATAATAAACAGAAGCATCTGGCTCAGAGGAGCTTTTGATCAGAACAGCAACATGTAATGTTAAGATTGTGTAGTTTTATCAGTACAGTGTATCTTCTTTCTGGCAAAGTGAAAACAAACATGAGCCTTCCTGGCACCAGCCGGTGAGATATGAACATAAAACAGTTGCATTTGATCAAGGGAGTCTCCTACTAATCCACAGTTAAATGAGAATGTCCAATGTTCGTCAGCAGGACCAAAAACCCAGATGCATCTTTATTTGCCCACAGGATAAGGCTACTATCCTAGCACTAAGAATCACAAGCTCATGACATAAGTGATTTACTCCAGTGGATGTGAACTCTATTGCATAAAACCCAGAGACAGCTATCCCAATCCTTAGCTGGAATGGAATTTCTGAAACACTGATGTCCATATGAGAGGATTCGGGTTTGAAAATCCAGTGTTTTGGGTTTTTTTCATGGGTACGGCAAGACTCATTAAATCATCTGAAGAGCCCCTCTTGCATTCTAGCATGAAACCTGAACCTAAGCATAAGTAAAGCACTCACATGCTTCCTAGCTTTGTAGCTCACTAAATAGGGACTGAGTGCTGCTTGTACTAGGCCACCAGTTTTGCATTAAGCCAGGAAGAGAGGCTAAAGACCTGCTGGGCTGTGCCTGAGCTTGTGCTGGTTTGCCTGAAGATTTGTTTTTGCAAGCAACAGCAATTATCTAATTACCTGATCTCTATTACCTGCTTTGTTTTAACTTTTCATCAGCTCTGTTATACTTGTGTGATGTAATGTCTACACCAATATATATTTTGAAACTAATGGGCAATTGTAATATGTAGTTATCAAGAGCAGAATGACCCATTAGATCCTCTTAATAAAACACAGCTGGCAGAGAGCAATACCTGAAGCTCAAGGGCTATAAACATCCCTGATGGCCAATTACTGGTCATCAAATGAATGCAACCTCAGGAGCAAGGTAAGTCAGGCCATTCTTCTCAAGCCTTGGGGGAGCAGAGAGAACAAAGAGCAAGCACCCAGCATATGTAAAACACACAGTAAATTCAGCTGCAATATGGCCTTGCAAATCAACAAATAATAAGGAAGCTGTGAAGCCTCTTAACAAACATAAAAAAGTTCCTAACTACATCCTAAATTGAGAAAAAAGAAATCATAAATATCAATATCATACTTCTGGCCAAGGCCTCAATACTGTCCAGTTGCTATAAATCCACCACCAGACTGAAAGCATCAACCCCCACATCAAGGGGCAGTGGGAGGACCAGCCTAACACCAGAGAAAGGCAGAGACTAAAAAGTTTGTGTATTTATGTTACCAGCATGTAATTTAAACTATTTGATAAGGCTGTTATAAATGTAAGTAACATTAACACTGTAATCAGTCTAAGATTAAATTCTTGGCTTCACATAGATGGTGTATTCTTTTTAGCATTTAACATGATTATAAGTGTTAGTAAATAGGTGGGAGTCCAAGCAATCTGTTCTCTAACCTAACTGCAACAAATTTCTCATAAAATACTTCACAGTTAAGAATATTTTCAAATATTCATGTGGAACTTTAACCCTGTTATTCCAATCCTATATTGGAATGATTGAGTTTGCAGCTTCATCATTTCCTTAAATGTAAACGAATAAATATATCATGTTTCTTAGATGTAATTGCGATGAAGTCTTTACCAATATCAACCAACATATATGAAACTTATTTACCACTTTTATCTTGGAATTCAGAACTATAAGACAAGAAAATGTGAAACAAAAATCCAGAAGCTCTATATCTAAGCTGTCTTTGTTATTATGTGATACCAGCAAAGACCTATGAATGTCAGGGCCTGATTTTGATTATACAGTAATTATACTCATCTTATATAGAGGGTGCAAACAGAACTGTAATATGGAAATCTCTTTAGAATGGAGCCTCAAGAAAATAATGACAACTACTGAAAAGGTTTAAAACTTGTTTCTGAGTATGTGGATGATTTTGTAACAGTCTAGGAATTGTTTGAGGCAGAGACTGACATTCAAATTTTTTGTTTTATGTGTTGTAACTTTTTTTTTCCACAGAGCTTCAAAAATCCATTTTCATACCCTTTTCAGGAAAGAATCAAACTCAGACTTCTCATTCATAGTATGATACTCCAACATTGGAGTGGGAAAAAAGTGACAGAAAGGAATCCTCATCAGCATCAAGTCATAGAGAATATTGTAAATCAAAAAATTAAGTTCTGAGCATGAAGCCTTAATCAGGTAGAGCTACTCTCTCATCTGCAGGGCAGCCAGCTCTTAGATTAGCAGAGGTGGGAGGGAAAGCTCTTCTCCAACATTTCAAATCCCATCAAAGGCTTAGGAAGTGATGAGTAAATAATTGTTTCCCCTTTCTTTTTTATTTTTCTACTTTTCTGAAAAGAGTGAAATTGTTTACTTCATTTGCTACATTGGGAAGATCTAGCATGTAATAATTTTTACCAACCAAAATACTACACACAAATTTAAGAATTTTAGGTAGTGGGAAGAGGAGAACAGTAATAAAGGTCCTGGCACAATTCAGCCCTGGTTTCCTTAATTCAGGAATTTACTGTGACATAAGCAAGTGGTGAGTTGTGAATTTGTAGGATGTATTAATATAGATAAAACTACATTCATCATACACTATAATTTTTTCACTTATTTCTCCCTCACCAATACATATTTTCAAGATTTATATGTAATTTTGAAACCACTTAAAAGATGAGCTGAATTTAAAAAAAAAAAGTGTTGAGAATTCTTTTCTCAAAATTTGCAATATTTTTGCATTTATTATAGTACTTTAAATCCTTACATGACTACTATCTGTCCTCGACAAATGTAAGTGTAAGAAAATGGAGACATAATAGTTCAGAAAGTCAGGAAGATGCTCTTCCATGCAACAGGCATTACAGTTACTGCCCTTGGTTCCTGATCTGAAAATAACAGCATTGTTATTAAAAAAGCTCTTTAAGATAAGCCTTTATGTTTTCTAATGTGTTGTAGGGTTTTTTTTTTGTGTTTTTTTTCTTGTTCAGTTTGTCTGTGTAACCTGGAATACTTCCAATATGATTCAGAAGTCCTGTTCTGCCATGTTTTTAATTATAGTTGGGACTGTGCAGGACCTACGCTGACTGAGGTACAAATTTTATTAGTAGTAATTCAGAGAAGCCATTCATGCTTTACTGCTTTTGATGAATGAAACAAACCCAGGCTCATGCAATGATTGGCATTATTCAAAGTATGAGAAATGAGAACTGATTTAAACCACTAACTGAAACAGGTAAAGTCATTCTTTACCTAAATGACCATTTCACAACAAAATGGCTTTCAGGAAATCTAGATGAGTGTGAGTTCTCCAAAGAAGAACCTCATCCCAGCAGGACTAATAGTGATTCAGTCATGTCGGAGCTCAAAAATCCTTTGAGATATTTTTAATCAGTTCCCTTTACCTTCTGTATCCTTTACCTTAGGCAGTCACTCAGACAAACCTGGATGAAGCTGCTCCCCAGCACACAGTTGTCTGGTTTTGCACTCCCAATAAGGTTGTGCTACTGATTCTTACTAAAACTTTACAATACACTCAACTACCATGTACTTCAGTGCTTGCACACCTACAAAACTACCTATTTACAACCCAAAATATGCTTTAGATATACCTATATGTATATGGATACCTTCTGTAACTTCAACAATAACTGGAAGTTAGACTCCACTGCAAGATTTTAATTGGCAATTGTTAGAAGTAGTGTTTAAGGGCTTATCTGCTTTTCTG
>QUSF01000042.1:242861-320997 GCA_003676055.1 Chloebia gouldiae
CAGAAAAGCACTGAAATTTGTACTGTTTGTACTGTACACTTAAAAATCTACGGACATATGGTTTGTTAACTTTAATTAATAGAATTGAGCAAGCACGCATCCTTTTAGGAAAAAAACCTTTCTTTATGAACTTGTATAATCCCTTCACCACTTAAGAACACCAACAAACAAACCACAGAGCACTTAATGTTTCTCCAAGGAAAATGCAGGGAAGGAATCAATTGGAACAGCTTTGTGTTCAAGATCATCTGTGAAGCATCAAAGTTATGTTTGTTGGCATCTGTGCTCCAGCTGCCAGAGTTTAGAGCTTTTTGCTTTCTTAATCATGTTCCTTATTCCAATGAGTAAGTACTTAGTTCTGTGCATTTACAGAGTTGGAAAGTTAATTCATCAGGGATTGCTCATACTCCCACAGCCTTTAAAGTCATTTCCCCAAGAGAGCATGTCAAATTTGAAGCTTCAAAGGACTTCTTTTTTTACTGGATTTGATAAGCGACAATTTAAAAAAAATAAGCTAGATTTTTTTTAATATATACTCATTGAACTGTGTAGGAAGAAAAAGATGCTTAAAATTACAATTATCCAGCCAACAAACAAAAGCCCCTTGCATTTAATTCATAATAAATATCTCTGATGGCAACATTAAACTATTCTTTAACTGTTGGGAATCCATTTATAAGCAAGCACTTATCTGTTTTAAAAAAACACTCAGAATGACAAAAAGTGTGAGGCTGACTCAGTTTTCCCTGAAATCAGAGGAAGATTAAATCAACTTCAATGTCTTTTGGGTAAGACCCTGTTTTAGCAGTGACAATCAAGCACTAAAACCACTTTGTGTGTCATTTTGTGACTGCATACAAAATATAATAAGATTTTGAACAGCTACAGAAACCAAATGCTGTATTTTTTCCATAAATTTCAAAGATCATGGATTCTGAGTCCTCCTGTTTGACCACCCTTAGGTGGAGCTATCAGGGTGCAAGTGGGAGAGAAGGGGTATTTTGGGGGTTTTAAATGTAATGTAACTTCAGTAGCGGTGGAAGTGCCCTGCAAGAACTCAGGTTTTACCCTTGACTAAGCAAACCAGGCTACTGGTTTAACTGCCCAAGGTTAAGGAATACAAATAAAATGACAAAAATACATTTTTTTTCCCCCAGAAAAGCATTGAAGGCATTTTCTTTGCTGAAGAGGTGACTCTACTCAAGAGAGAAGTATTAGGGGGCTAGTCCCTGACCCCTCCTCTACAATACAAATGAGCAAAGAAGAGAGCTGGGTTCAGTACGGCAATTAATGAGGGAGCCGCAGAGGGATGTGGCTCAGCAGAGCTCTACAAGAGGAAAGTTCACCAGAGGCAGTGTTTTAGATGCAGAGAGCAAATGCTTGCTGCCAATCAAGAAATCTGAGGAAGAGCAAAAAGAAATCAGAACTAAACAGCGGGGAGATAACACTAACCTGCCAAAAGCTGAAGTTGGGTACAAAAAAAAAAATGGAGGGAAATAATAATGAATCTGGCATAATATACATAAAAACATAATGAGAGAGGCCAGAAAATAATTCAGTGAGGTACTTTTGAGGCCTAAAGGCTAAGATGCAGTCCTGTTTTAAGGACATTAGGGACAGAAAGATTGCTACAAAGCCCATAGGGCCAGTACACTGTGAAGGCATACAAGGGGTATTTAGAAATGACAAGACCACAGCAGGCTGTGCTCACTGAAGAAATGATGGCGCAAATGGATAAAAAGTGGGGGAAAAAAGGCACCAAAGAATGTAACTACAGAAGCAGAAATAAGAAAACTAATACTAGTGACACACAGCTTCTTGCTAAATTAACCTTCCTATCTGAAGCCTGGAATGTGACATCACTTTCAAAAGATACTTCAGGAAGTTCACGGGAACTAAGAAAATGACCATGACATCTGAATTGGGCAAATCAGGGAAATCAAAATAAAGCATGAAATTAGTGGAATATGAAATATGATCTGCTGGAGAAGAAAATTATATGCTCTGCTTTTCTTTAAAAGGAAGCTACAAACCTATCAGAACCTCTGAAGGAGTCAACAAACTTATGGATACAGGTGGTAAGCTGATGCAGTTTACTTTGAATTCAGAAAGACATTTCACAGTGTATCTCAAAGGAATTATTCTCCCTTAGGAGACCTGCAGCCACAAGCTAAACAAAAATCTATTACGCTTTCACAGATAATTAACTGCTTAAAAGATGGTAAATGGAAGAGAGGAATAAATGGTTGTTTTTTCCCAATGAATGGTGCTCAATGTAGTCTATGCTGTAAACCTGTGTTGCTAAACTGATTCAACAGCAGATAAAGTACTGTACCTAAGGATGGCACCTATGCAAAAAAAAAAAACCAAAAAAAACCAACCAAACAACAAAAAATCAAACTCTCTGGAGGGCATACTGCAGAGGGAAAAAAGGAAAGGGTGAGTGCAAAGTTAACATAGCACATGCTCTTTATCAGGCTGGGACTGCAGGGAGAATGCAGTTCTAAGAACTAAACTCATCAATAAGTTTCCCCCAAATAATCAAAGGCATCTACCTCATAAAAGGCAAAAGATTAATAGTTCAGTTTCATCACTATTTGCTGGACTATATTAGGAAAAGCTCTTCTGTAGCTTTAGAAAGGACAAATACTTTTGTAAAATCTTGCACTTTTGTAATTTAGGTTTTCCTTTCTTCTCCACATTTCATGCTACCTGCCTCTCAGGAAATTCTGCTCATACATATTTTTTCTTCCTATGAAGTTTATGGCAACATTAGTTAGTCTTCTTGGAACTATAATGGAAAGCCAGATTTCGCTTTACAAATAGAGCATCTCATATTCTTATACATCTTCAATTTTACTTTGAAAACTAAGCAGCAAATAAAACACCAGTCATTCTGAAAACAAAGGAAAGAAGTGAAAACATTTCCCTAACTAGAGATACCAAACACTGCATCTTTTTTTTTTTTTCCCAAAATTACATTCATATGACTCCCAGCAAGATTTTTGATGGATTAATTCCTATAATCCACCAGTTGCTTTTTTTTCTTTCATTCTGTGTAATGGATCATTTTATACTTCATACAAAATTGCTGATGATAGATTTCACTGTATGTCTAATATTCCTTTTAGCCCTACATTTCAGAAGAAGATAATACGCTCTTCTATTACTTATTTTTCTAAGTACTTTAAAACTCTTTAACAAAATATTCATTCTGCCAAGCTATCTCACACAAATGCTTCAATATGTGCCTTGGGATTCCGGATCAGCTTTTCAGTAAAGGACAGGATACATAAATTAACTAAAGGCACTAAAGCTTAGTGCCTTTGCAAAGAGGTTTATGTGTTCCTATGTGAAAACATATAGTATATTTCTAGTTCTGTGAACAACTTCCTGAAAATTTCAGAAACTTCTGAATGAATCTCTTCTCATGCTTTAAATATAATGAGCATAATTCATTTCAGCTTAAAGCAGAATTATGTGTCTTCTAGGTAGAGTAACAGCCAGATATACTCTGCATTTCTGCTTGCTTATGTCATCCAAGGCTGTGAAAATACTTAGCTATGTCAGGCAATGCCAAGACATGTGGATCTATAGACTAACTCTCATGTTTTTCATAGAGTTTACACTGAGGGGATGTGGGCAGAATAAACTCAGCTGTGAAAAATATATTTTTTGCAAATAAGTGGCATATTGAACAGTAAATTGACAAAGCTACATAGAGTGTCCCCACAAGCACCAACATGTATATGGCCTTTTACAAAGAATCCTGGAATCTGCCACTACCTTCAAAAATAATCTTCATGCACTAAAGATAGGGCTGCTTTTGAGCAACAGAGCAATATCACAGAAGAGTGTCGTGCTGAGCACTGCACAGATGTTGGCTGAGTAACAGCCTCGTATCTGATGGGGTGCCTGGCAGTCCAGCCCGTGTAACTAGCAAAGGATCTGCAATACCAAAGGTCAGCTCTGCTCTTGTGGGTGGGGGGTTTTTCCACTTTTCCTTCTGGAGATTGATTTGAATTAAAAAGAGATCGAAGAGAATCAGTCTTTTCTCTAAATCAGATAGCTGAAAAAATATAGGTATAGTCTACAACTGCTTTTTCTCTCCGTCAAGGCAAAGCAAAAACTGCATTTTGGGACTGACCTATTTTTGGACCAGTCCCAGTCTATGTAGGGGCATCACAAATTTCAAGTGATAGTTAAATGAACACCTGTATCTTTACAAGTAGCTTGTTTCACTGAACTCTCATGCTAGAAATTGTTATCAGTAACAAGGCTGGAGATTTTCATAACATAAACTGAAAGGCCTGCTTTTATAACTTCAGCTTTCTGATGTTTCAGATGAAATAAAAGGTACTGTTGAATTGGAAAAAACTCTGTTCTGGAAGGATTAATACTTTTATTTTTGTCTGCATTTCTCTAGCCAAAGGAAATATGCAGCATGATTCTGCTTTCAAGTAACAAAAGGGGTCTTGACAGGGTTACTGCGACACTTCATCCTGCCCTTCAACCTGCAAGGACAAATCACTGTGTATTCTGGTAAATGAGCTCAGTGTTTGCATCAGTTTATATTCTCAGACAAGAAGAATACAATCCCATCTACTGGAGTATTCACATCTAAATATTATTATTTCAGAATGCTGCAATGGGCTGAGTCACATCACCCTGAAGATACAAAATAAGTTATAAATAAACACAACAAAAATGTATGTTTGCCTTTTTTAAGGCTTGTTAACATATTTGTTCAAGACAAATGTCAGAGGCTTTGAAGAACTAAATGCCTTTTATTTGGTGGCTGCAGTATTAGTGCAGAAGAATTCTAAGTCAACAACTTAGCGAAGTTTATTCAGAAGTTTGAAAAATTATTTCTCAACCTCATATAACTTGTGTAAGAAAGCGTTGCTTGACATTATTTTCAATGAAAATTAAAATCCTACCACTTCCAGATAATTTAAAAATTACTATGATGTCCTGAGACTAAGTAAAAATAAAAGCTGGCACATAAATATAATTAATTTGGATGGAGTTCCATTTAATTGCACTCAGATGGCTAAGGACTGCTGTCAGTCAGCTCAGCTAACAAATCACTCTAGCACTCTTCAAGAGTTGCTGCACTAGTGAAGCTATAAATGGCAACTGAGCATATTACTTATTCAGGCTTCATCCATCCCTCAATTTACTGAGGTCAAATTGAAGAATACTGAAACAAAAGTCTGCTTCGTGTTAAGGTCTACATGGGAGCAGACTTTTTGGTATAAAATGTGTAAACACAATTACTGCGTTTGCACCATGCCATTTTAAGTACAGGTGACCAAACCTAGAAAGAACAAAATAAATCAGAGGGACAATTTGTAGCAAACTGATGCAACACTCCCTTAAAAAGAAGAACATTGGAAATGCCATTCTAGATCAGGCATGTCTTCCCTGGTTATTGTCAAATGGCAGCACAGAAATAAGCAGAATGCACAAAGTACAGCTCTACATGTGATTGTTAATATTCAGGAAAAATATTTAAAACTTTAAAATTTAATTTACCATGCTAACAAAAATCTAATTTTTTGTCTATTATAATTCTACTTCCTCTTGATGTCCTGCACAATTTTAGTTGTGTGGAGTTTTGTTGGTTCTTAAGATTTAAGCCTCAAGAATTTCTTGCAACAAGTTTCATCATTTAACAGTGCCCTGAATAGAAATTAATTACCTTCACTAGCTTCATATTTCCTTAAAACTCAGTATACTACAGTATGTTCCCTCTCTAAACCTGTCATTAATTTATGTATTAGTCCTTCATACAATAGAACCCTGAGTACTCTGATTTACAAGAATCCCAATCTTTTCCCTTCCTTTGGAATCCTTTCCTGAGCTCATCCCACTTCCACCATGGGCTACATCCTTTAAGATCAGTAAGTACGGCTACAGAAAAATTTTATGTAACTGCTCTATCAGGTTTCTGAGGTAATTTTCAATGTTATGCTTCATGCACCCTTTTTTCCCATTTTGATTACAGTTGTACAATGAAGGTTGCTAGTGAACTGACTACAGTAAAATTAAGGTTTCTCCATACTTGAAAAAGACTTATCTTTGTAATGGAAGAGACTTTGAAATCTGAAAATGAAATCATAATGAGCTTTCATAACTTCAGCCATTGACACAAAGCTGTCAGATAAATTCAGCTTCAAAATAAGCTCAGCTTTGAAGATAACAGCAGTGTTGGAGAAATCACATCTTTGCAATACGCGAAACAAAAACTGATTTCATCCTGCTTCAGTCCAGACTGCTAGAATAATCTCTTCTAAGATTATTGTTTATATATGAATCCCTAGAGTACCTTCTTCTGTCTTCCTTGGGAATATCTTGCTGAACTTCCTAAATGCTATAACTGAATTTTTTTTTTCACCACTGCACAAACACTCTGGCTTATATCTAGAATCATAAACAATTCACACATCAGGGTCATTCTCCTGTCTTGTGTCTCGCTGTGCTTCAAGGTGAAAGAAGGAGCTTCTATTGAGTTCATGACTGCAATTATGATACAAAACTCTTGATTTCTATTACTTCAGCCCTCAAAGACATCTAGTGCCTCCTATATGACATGCATATCAACTTTTGTATTGATGATGCCCCAAAAGTTCAGGTCACCAGAATATATAATCCAAATTTTTCTTCCAAAATTACTAAAAGCACTTATAAGTAAAATCTGTCAAAACACATTCCTTTAGCAGATCTAGAATAACCTTCCAATAAACTGATGTTCCTCCTTCTAGGACAAACCACTAGAATGTCCAGTGGGTAAAGATGGATAAAGCTAACATCAATGTAACAGAGATACATAAAGTAGTATAGCTAATAAAAACTCTATGTAACCCCTCTATCATGAATTTAGTATAATTTAGTTTGAATTTGCTCAATTTTGATTGTCAGAAACCCCTTTTATCTTCTTGAAGAACAATGTCAGAAAGATATGAAGAGGTCTATATTAGTAATGCCCTGAGGGATTGCACTGCACTTTCTATTTACATCAGAATTATGTTTTACCCTGGAGCTGTTCAGCAATTTGAAAATTAGAGATCAGGTGAAGCCTGTCTTTGCCTCTATCAATTTTTAATTTTTCATAAATTTGGATTAGAGGTTTACTATCTTTTTTTTCTTTTTAAAAACAAAACATAAGAAAACATACCCTATATTAAATAAAATTTTAGTTGTTCCAAGAGGTCCAGGATACTCCAGAACAATTTTTTTTTTAATGTCAATTCTGATTTCATGGAAATACTACTTATGTACCAATTAAAGCTACACAACCCATACAAAAAAATCCACAAGCACTGGAAATAATGAAGTCTGATTTCTTGTAAGATTATATTCCAAGTCTTTTAAGTTGATCCGTTTGATCCTCTCACATTTCCCCTTCCCATACTCCTGCCTGTAGGATTTAGCAGTCCAACTGCTAAAAATTAAGAGATGCAGTATCTGGTCCAAAACAACACATGTGCTGATAAGTACACTCATTGACCAGCACCTGACACCACTTGAACCAAGCAATGGACTCAGCTGCAAATCTGTCTCTCAGTGTAGAAACAAATTTAGGTTTTTTTTCCTCTACTGGGCCCCTGTTTTTCATGCAACTTGTCCCAATTCCTTGTTGTCATCTAAGACCATTCCCCCATCAAATGTACTTGTAATGGGGCAGTGGGTGCCTTATTTATGAGCAGAAGAGTAAGAATACCTGACAGAACACAACATGATCCTGTAAGTTCTATTACTTGATAAAACTAAACTAGAACTATGCCATCTGTTTCTTTGTTCTGGTTTTTAGTCTTCAGTAACAGTTACATATTACTTTCCAGAGATAACTGAATGTTCTAGGCCCACAACAATGAAAAAAACTCAGGCTCCATGAAACACAAGTCCTTAGGAAATATCCTTAAGTTTGAGTTCTGATCATTAAATCAATTTAAAATTAGTGCAGCACAAAACTTTGGCACCCAAGCTTCTTTCTTCCTATTTTTCTCCTTTTTCATTCACATCCAAAACTTACCCAGTCAAAGAAAAGTATTAGTTCACATCTCTTAACAGTGAGTCCTTGAGCATTGTGCCTGCTGGGTGCAGAATGAAGGGGATTTCAGGTGCTTTTTCTGTGGTTATCAGAGGCAACAATGAGCACAGCTCAAACACAGGGCCTCACAGAGCCTGGGGGACAGTATTACATCTAAATAACAATAATGAAAACTACATCTATAGCACAAGGACCGCTAAAAACGGCAATGAATGGTGAGACCTGAGACAGGACACACTCCAGTGTCCCTGGTGTTTTAGGAAACAGATGGGCAAACTCTGGCTGAAGGAAATCTGGTCTCTTGTCTCTGATCAGTACAACTCCCTAACTGGATGAAGGCACTTGGCTGTCACTTGACCTCAAGGCACACACTGGTTGTTGCCTTCACCCAATGCCCTGAGAAAGCTCATGCACTGTTACACTAACATTTATTTCCTATGTTTTTTTTAAATAAGATTTGGACTTCTGAATCAAACATTCATCATCTGTATGACAGATACACATATGCCCAATACAAAGTTCTTGTGGCACTGGTCCATGAAAGAAGTTATTTTACATGACCTGGAAGTCCCTGAAAGAGCTTGCTACAGGAATCTAGAACAGGACTGCAGTCAGTGTCAGTCATCACAGGTTGAACTGAATAGTTTGAAGTACAGATAATTTCTTAGCAGCTAAAAATGTATTTCACAGCTTTTAGTACTTTAAAATTTACATTTCTTAAGAAAGGGATGCTTCACACTATTCCAAGCAAGAAGGCAAACACCTTACAGTTGAGCATCTTTTTCAAAATTAAATAAACGAAACAGCAAAGTTATTGCTAGATGTGTGCCCAAATACCACCTTAAACAGCTCACATTTGGATATATATGGACATCAGCTCAATCTGTTCATTTTTCACATTTACCTTGACCATGAATGCCAAGCTGGTAAATCAGTTTACTGACCAAGGTAAGCAGATATGTACCATTGATCAATATGTTTAAGCATTTTCTGAAACTATTTCTTACAATTTTGTTTTTTTTTCTTTTTGGTTTTACCCTCTTTCAGTAACTTGTTATTGCTTAAAGTTGCAGTAGAATGTGCAGCATCAAAAGACTTTGTTAAACTTCCAAAACATAAAACCAGTTAATACCCAAAGGAGTTTACATTACAGAAGAAAAAAGGATTGAAAAAGAAAATGAGCATAAAGTAGACAAATGTCATATAAATACTACAATTTCTTACACATCGTGCTTGTGAGATTGTTTTCTGTTTATGTAATAGATTATTTTCCTTAAGTCAAATGGAAACTTTAAAAAGAACTATAAAAAAAAGCATAATAACAATTTTATTTTCTGGTCACTTTTCTGGACTATAAATTTCCAACTTATTTTGTGGGATGGCAAGTAAAAAAAGGCAGACTGTTCTCTCTGATGGACAAAGTAAATGTACTTCTGAAAACCTTCCATCTTCAAATTATCTTTAAAAATTGTTGAAAGAAAAAAAATCTGACTTTTATTTTCTTTTTTTATCCTCTTTCATTACAAAAACTGTAGAATACAAATACACTTCCTGAAAAAAAATTTTGTGTTCAGAACAATTCCAGAACATTGAAACAATAATTCTAATAATTAAAAAAAAAAGAAAAAAAACAACAAAACCAGAAGACCAAAAAACTCCCAAAATAGATATTATTTTCTAAGAAACAGATAAAATTCCTCCTTTCTTTTTTTGTTTGTTTTCATTCCACAGCAAAACACAGCATGCTTTTTTCTGGTATGTGGAAAGCCTATACCATTTACCAGGCTCCCAATACAAAAATGAGGATTAATGTATATGTTAATATGACTGAAATGAGAACACAGACAAATATACACATAAAGCATGTCATCCAACTTGAGCCTCAAACTAAATTCCTCATTCTATTAATAATTTTCTTTAAAAAGTTATTCTTTTATTACTGGCCTGAGACAAATTCAAGTTAGATTATGCTTCTCAGGGGAAAAGAAGCATTTTCTAAAGGAAACATACAGCTTATCTGAGTATGCTGTAAAATCTGAAGATGATTGTCCTCTGAGGCACGTTAGCACAGTCCAGAGAATTCCACAGTTTCTCCTCTAGTGCCTGTATCACCTGCATATATGAAATTAATACTGTTTTGTGATCTGCTTAAGCTTTCTATTACCAGATTTTAGCTGCTTTAAAATTTGTTTGCGGTGGTTCTATCTCTTATTAGACAATTTTAAGCACTCTTTAGTAGCTTTGATTAACTTAAAGACTTTGTCAGGTCCTTATGACTCCAGATTGTGATTTCAAACATCATCTTTTTGACCTTTGTGAGTCCCTGTGGTCTAATTCTGCTGTATCATATTGATTTATGGTTTTCTATACTCAGTGAAAATGCCTTCAGTCCTAAGAATCTGGCCATCCATTTTCATGTATTGAGGGAACTTAAGCAACAGATGCATCTTTAGGATACCATCACGGTTTTCTCTCTGTGGCATATTTATATGCATCAGAAGATTTATCATTATTATTTTATAAAATAAGTTGTAAATAACAGTAGAGAACTCTACTGAGTCCTGATAAAAAAATATTCAAGTGGCTTGGCTGGTATCTGCTATAAGACAGATAAACTCAAGGAACCAACTGATGAGAAACATTCAAAAAGATAAGCACAGGCAGTAGCTGCCTGCTGTGATATTGCAACCTAGGAGCAAAACAATCAAACTAAAAGGAAGAAGCATTGTTCATTAAAAATTGTGTGGTATAAATAATCAGGTGGACACAGACAATAGTCATTAATATGGTAAAAGCTGCAAAACAATGACAGGAAAATCGTTTAGGATTGGCTATACTGCAGTCTCACAGCCAGGGTACAGATTGGAAAACAGAAGAGGCAGGTTCTCCTAAGAAATTAAATCAGGTCCCCTGATACTGCTGGCAAGCACACTGTAATACTCTCTTTCTTAAGTCTTATAAAAACAGTTGCTGTTGTTGTTTTTTTCCCCTGATTCCCTAAAAACCAAGTTCTAAAAACAAAGAATTAGCCCAGTTGAAAGGGGTCCCAAGACAGCATTTGATCCATCCTACACCTCTGATGCATCAAAAATTTATTTTCATTTCAAGGCAAAATTAAGCCAAACATAGTTACTGTCTTCTTAAATAAATTCTCCAGTCCTCTACCATTTTTTCTTCTCCTCTCCACAGGCCACAGACACAGAACCATTCAGCTGCAACTCATGCTGCTCAAATGTTGTGAAGGTTTCACAGAGTTCAACCTCTCTGAAAAAGGTAAACCAGAAACCTGGAGAGTCTCTTTATAGTTTAAAGCTATCATTTAATGGTTGAGAGAACCAGGCACTTTGAGTTCCTGAGTCTACTCCCAAATATGCCTTTAATTCACATAATAAATGTCTGGCTCATAGATAGCATCTTTTATTCCAGACAAAATATACAGTAGATAGTATTTTCACTGCAACACTTCCCGAGATTTTTTTAAATTTCCAAGTGCTCAGAGAAATTTAGGAAAAAAGTTTTTTGAAAGAAACTAAATTCGCTAAATATCTTTCACAAATTGAGTATCACTATAACCAGTAAAGAATGGAAAACAGTAGTAAGAAGACACATTAACTTCTCCTTTATTCACATTTGTAAAAATTTGTAATTCTAACTGTTTGGAAAAATACATACCTACTACAATAAAACCGAAAATTAGGTTGAAGCAGAAGAACATCGAACAACTTTCATATTTGTGCTACTCATTCATAAGACTTTAATAATTCAACAATTACAAGAAGGCATAAAAATATTTCTGATTTCATTTTCTTAGATAATGAAACAAACTGAGAAGAAATAAAGTACTTTTTCTCCAGCTTCACTTAGTGACTATGCCCAGTTATTGCTGCAAAGCCTCTGAGTCAAGACAGGTAACTCAAGGTTTCAAATTCAGTGAAACTTAAACAGAACACAGACTTTATACCACAGTCCTTTGTCTTGCAAGAACATCAGGGTGTATAGAGGATTTCTACACTGGATGGGTTTCCATTGGTGCCTAAGTTTTAGCAAGACAACTACGTACTCCAAACCATCAACAAAATACTTCTCTAATTAATAAAAAATCTCCAGAACATTTCTACAGCTGAACTGGTAACTATTCTGTAGTGCAGCAGAGTATGTGCTAAGAGCGTTAATAAATTAAAAGCCCCAGTATGGTTAACCTCAAATTACAATAAGAAGTTCTTACACTAAAGGTTTTCCTACTTTCCTCATGGAACTTTCCAAGAAAATTAGACCCACATATTTTTGATTTAAGACAATAGGAAGACTCTCTGCAAAATAAAATGCTGTTATATTTCACAAACATTATTATAGGATAAATAGGAACAAGTGAGGGAGAAAACCTTCATACTGTGCTCTATTCAGTGCGAGTCAGGAAGGTTTAACAGTAGATCTTAATCATATGTCTGGTTTTTTGGTGTACCATCCCAACAGAAAAATATTTTTGAAAACTTGATAGAATTCTAAGTTATTGGGTTAATTCTTAAAGTTTAACTGAAAAAAAAAGAACAAGCTTCTTGGATGTTTTTAATCTACTCAAAATGCAGTTCTATCATCAGAATAAATTTTAAAAAGAGAACAAATCCTGGGAAAATGCACAAAACCTTCAAATTAGAAAAAGGTAATAAATTATCCTTTCTTTAGTATTGAATCACTGCCAATCTAACAAACAGACCACAGATTATGACAAACCTCAGAATTAGGCCTCTCTGAAATTAAGACATGTAAAAACTGGTTTAATAGTAAAAAGAAAAAAAATTCTTCTACCTCTTTGCCTACCCACCCCTATTTGTTCAGAATAGAAACAATAGAAAAAATACCTACCGACCCCTATTTGTTCAGAATATAAGAAAAATCATCTACATGTTTTCCCATATGTTTCTCTTAATAAATTTGGTATCAATAAAGCACTTCTATGCATTGAAATCATCCCACCGTGAATTCAAAGCCTGACAGCTGCTAGGCTGCTGCTGTGCCAAGATCACTAACACTGTCCAATCTCACCTCAGAACTTTCCTGATGCCTTCATGAATTCACTGATTGGCTCCTTACGTATTCAGATGTGAAACCTATCTTTTTCTCTGCTGTACAGAACATGGAACACTGGAGTCCTGGGCTCATAGCTAGGGTTCCTATGCTCTCTGATGATAAAACACCCACTATAAACCTGCAACGACACATCTACATCTTCATCAACCTCACCTCAAGAAGCTTAAATTCTAGATGATACTGTGAAAAAGCTGAATTAGATATATTTCTGATTGAGACATTTTGTGGATTTCACACAAGCAACACAGAGACAAAAAGAGTCTGGTGACTACTCATGTTAGGGGTACAGCTTATAGACATACATAGATGCTTTATGGGCATAGAGCATTAGTGTTAGGACAGGTGGAAATGGCTTCAAGTTTTGGCAGAGAAGGTTTACATTGGATATTAGGAAAAATATCTGCAGTGAAAGTGTTGTCAGGCACTGGAACAGACTGCCCAGAGAAGTGGCAGAGTCACCATCCCTGCAGGTATTTAAAACATAGGTGAGTCACCAGGGAATATGGTTCAATGGAGGAGTTGTTGGAGCTGTGTTAATGGTTGGACCTGATAACCTTAGAGGTCCTTTCAAACTTAAATGATTTTATGACTCTATGACATAGAGACATATGTGGCATATGGCCACAGATATTTGAATGAAAAGAAAGCTAAAAGTTTCTTACCACGCTGCAGCCAGGACAGTCAGGGCCATTTTCACATGTCCTGCGTCGTGCCTGGATCCCTCCTCCACACTGAGCTGTGCAGCGCTCCCATGGCCCCCAGCCCGTCCAAAACACATGAGGGGGGCACAACAAATGCTCATTGCAGTACCTGTGAGAAGAGAAATAACAGGCAAAGAATATATTTATAATCAAGGCAAGACCTCCCCCAAAACCTCCCTCATTTGTGTAATTCACATAGATATTTGTACAGGGAAATATTTTATACAAAGGGCCTCTCCCTACCCATTAAGCACTGCACAGAGTGTCTAAACATTTGAGTGGGGTTTTTTAGGTTGCAATTGTGTGGGTGGAACATTTGTTTGCTTTATTCAGTGACTTCATGCAATGCAGCCACACAATTGTACTGCGGTCACGTAAGCAAGACTGCAAACTACTTCATTAAAACCAGTTGTGGCTATGCCTCTGTGGAAGTCAACCAAACAGAAGGTAAACATTCATGCAGGCAGTCTTTTATCAGTCTTCAACTAAGAACTGATTAGGATCTATCTCTGATCTTCAGATATCTACACTTGCTTCTTGCTTTTCATAGCGTCTCTCCTTCTACGGACAACATAAAAGTTAAACACTGATTCTAGGCATAAAGAACTGCACTTATAATATTACTACTTTATCTTTTAAAGAGTGTTTTTAGCTATTATAATCTTTGAAAGATTTTCCTGTAGGCTGCAAACTGATTCAGAGGCCCAGTAGGTTCTTGAGGGAAGTACTACTGAGTTGTCATTATTGTGACAATACATTCAGAAGGAATGTGGTAAGGTCCCAGCTTCAGCTGAGTTTTTCCAATTTTTGTAGAAATCTTAGATTCCTGATTTTTTGAGGGTGCCATCCAATAATTCTAGCTATAGCATATGCTGCTCTTTAAAGAACCTCTTCACAGGTCCAAAGGATTTGGGCCATCAGCTAGGATGATCTCTAAGAGACCAAGCTCTTACATTAAACAAACACACAGCACAGTCAGGAAACAGACAACACTGAAGAAATTATCTGATATTTTATGGATGCATCCGGGTAGCACTTGTTACAATACTGACTGTCCTGAATGAACAAATCAATCTGATACAGTATTTTCTCAGAATTTCATCCAAAATCCAATGTCTTCTTGCCCCTTCAAGAAGTTTTCATCTCTTAGCACTCTTCTACAGTGAAAACTGACTCTAATACTCCAGTTATTTATTTTCCACAAAAGAGAAATGACAGTATGAACAGTTGTCATTTTCAACAAGAATAACTACAACAGTTTTTTTGCTTGTATTCAGAAAGCCGCAATAACTGCAATCTATAATTCTTTATTATCCTTCATTATAAGGAATTCGAACATTTGGAACTCTGGCAGGGGGGGCAAAAAATAGTGTTGGTGGTGTAAGTAACATTCAAAAGTAGATTTATTGCATATGCTATAGCCTAAAATTCAAACTGTGTCCCTAGGTCTGGTCAACTCCATCAAAATCTAAAGACTGGGAGTGGGGTTAATAGGGGAGTGACATTTAGTTTTCTGCTTCTGTAGAGTTAAGAAAATTATTCACAGCTTGTCTTGACCTTTCCTCTGGAAACGGAGGAAAAAATACACAAACCCTCAATATTTATGAATCTGGTGTCAGAATTCTTCAGTGTGTGATTTGGGTAAACACATTACAGTTCACATTATATTAAAGACACACAGGAATGTTCTGTGCCTGGATATTCTTCCCCTAGAACTCCATTCTGCACACATTCTTTGTGACATGCAGTAATTTATGTGAATGTGTGATAGTTTCTTCTAGATCATTTGTTGAGCATGTATAGTCAAAAAAATATAGATGTAATATCAACACTTATTTAGTCAAATTAGTACAAATTTTGCACAATTTCAGTTATTAATGAAGATAAGTTAATTTGAGAGACACAGAGGCTGAAGCAAATCTGCCATGAAGTTGAGAATTTCCAATATTCAGTCATGCAGAAGTAAAAATTAAGGAACTTGTCTTGCCTTAAAATAAATGTATCTACAGTTTAGCTATCTAAAAATGAAGTAGTCATCTAACTTGAGCAACAGCTCATGAAACAAAACAGCCCAGTTAAAAATATGATTTATGTCACCCTAATGCAAAGGTCATAAAAATACACCCTCAATGTACAGATTGATTTTCTTAGACTATAAATGCTACATGGGAGACAGACATCTAAGCAGCCATTAAAGGCAATGGAAATCTTGTCAATACAAACTAGGGAGACTAGAATGATTGATTTGAAGAAGTTAAGGAATATAAAGCAGCAGGACACAAATTACTGTTGTCCACAGCCTGTATTGACTAAATTTCTAGAGACCACAGTGGAAGATCAGACACCTGACTCACACATAAACATTCAAAATCATGAACCCTTGAAGTTAGGTATGACAGATCTCAGACTGTATAGTGACAATCATGCCACTATACAGTGGCTCTTTTAGTGTCTATGTGCCTGACTTCCCACTCTTTCACTTCAGCAGGAGACAGAAAAGAAACCTAATAACAGTGACCCTTCACAGTAAGCACTTCAAAGGGCTGGCAGCTCTGCTATTAAATTAACAGTTATTTAATTAACACTAATTAAAGATGCAGATGAAAAAAAAGCCCTAAAATCTCTATGCAAACTACTTTAAGAAATAGTTTTGCTTTCTTTTTAAATAGTCAACACCGTCAATTTTTCCTTTTTTTCAGAAAAAAAAAAAAAAAGGAGAACAAACCAAAAGTGAACACAGCATACAAGTAGAATCTTATTTTCATTTCAGCCAGCCAGCCCCTGAAAACATCAGGTATGTTTTCACAGCTAGAGACATCCCTGCAATTGATCTTTGAGAACTGTGCTACAGCATGGGGCTTTGAGCCAAGTTTCATTATATCTGTTCTTGGATGCATTTCAAGTCACCCAGCAACCCTTTTTCCCTTTTGCTCTTTCTTTCCCTCTTAATTTTGTTCTCAGGACCCACAGGGCTAACGTTTTACAGTAATTCAACAAAACATGCAATGCAAGAAACTTGAATCTGTGAAACCACTGCCCTCTCCCCTAACCTAACAGCAGGGAGGTCAGAATGGAGAACAGCCTAGAGAAATGTGGGTTTTGTACAGTGACCCTTCGCATTTCCCTTGAAGTGAACCCGAGTTCAAATGCCTTAATAAAGGAATTATCACACTGGGGGAAGGGTGAACATCCTCTCTCCAGTTCTGTCTACAGCTATTAGTGCCTGCAGCAAATTTTACAATTACAATTTCAGTGCAACTGGCATTACTATTATTGTTTCTAGAAACATCTCAACCTTTAGTAAGACATCCATTTATTCCATTTATTTCAACGCTGCTATCCAGCAGTGAGTACTATGGGCTAACTGCATGACAGTTACAAGTATGCCCTTTTTAATTCCACAGAGACATGTTATTTAAAGAAATATTTTGTAATTTTGCACTATGTTACACTACTACCACGTGTTTAAGAAAAACAAACTAAGCTTCATCCCTGTGTGCCCTTTCCTGAGCAATGTACTGTTCTGTGATTACCAGCTGGTGATTGGTGATTTACTGGGATGCACAGACATCCCATCCCAAAGGCTGATGGGAATGCCAGATTCCTTTAACTGATTCCTTTATCTGAATGCCAGATTCCTTTAACTGACATGCACATGCCCTACTGGATTGAGATTGTTACACTGACAGAAATACCCATCCAAGAGAGGGTGGAAGGTGGCATGTGGAAGAGGTGCTTCTGTGGAAGAGGGGGAGCAGAGAAAGCAAGGAGGTGGGAACAGACACTTCCCAGGAGACAAGACATCCATGGGAGTGCAAGCAAGCCTAAAGCCTTGTGGTGTTTTAGCTGCTCTGCTGAAGTGGACTGGGCTTGTTCACACTGCTCAGAAACAAGCAGTGCTACACAGAGCAGGCACTTGACTCTCAGCTGCTCCTCTTTCTCATGGAAACAAGCCCAAAAGCTGAATGTTTGCTGAGAACTATGTACAAAATAATACACAATATGTCCTGCTTCTAATCGTTTTATACACGCCAAAATATCCAGGGCTTTCAAACATTTACTCCTTGTCTGTAGCCAATTTACTTTTCTAATTGCCATGTTTTTTTTCTATTCTTTCCTGTGTAATAAAAGATAAGTGCATCCACTGAAAGCATGGGATTTGCATTTTAATGTCCCTCTTTTCTGCACAGATAGGAGGGGGACCAGTGGGCCTAATGAGGCCATATCTCCCGCATCTTCCCCAGAAAGGACAAACATTCTCACCCCATGATAAAGTCAAGACAGGATACTACAAACTATAAACTAAGATCTAGAGAATTTCCAGGAGCTTCAGTGAATATTTCTTATGCAGGAAAAATCAGAAAAATTAAGCCCCTAAGGAATTGATCAAGATGTTCAAGATGTTAAGATCCATCTGGAATCTTAACTACAAAATTAAAATCTGATTACTAAACTTTGTTACAATGTTATTTTTACTCCCTCTCCATATTCTGTCTACATGCACATCAGCTGCACTTTTGACCTACTTCAAGGGGAATTTGCTTTGTAATATAAGTATTTGCTGTTATCTCTCAACTGCTTTCCACCCACCCCCACCCTCTTCCCATGCACCTATTTAGCAGCAGAGCATGAAACAGTTTAACCTATCTTCAACACTTTAAATTGGCAAATATTGCCATTGATTTTAAAGGAATGGCTAGCAAGCACAGAGCTGCCTGATACATTAGCGATGATAGGATCATAGCTTTTATGAGGTAAAACAAATATATCCTAGACAAACATTTAGCTCTTAACACATGAACAAATGCTCTCAAGTTGAATATGGATCCACATCTCAAAGTAAATACACCTCAGATATACGCTGCCTTTTTTGTGTTTGCTTTCTATGGAGTTATGTACTGGCTTTCTACTGAAATCACTGTTTGTTGAAATGCTGTTTCAAAGTTTGGCACGTAGATGGCTGTGGAAACTGAATCCTATATTTATACCTCCTGAACATGTGAAGGTGATTAGAGCATGCACATTTACAAAGACAAATGCACTCAATGTGTAAACCAACTAATTTAAATTTTTACTAATGCAAAATATATTTTCATTTTACATATGAGCTGGGTCATCAAAAAAGTAAACTGTTAGGCCATTTATAAACATTGGTTGATTTAAATATGAAAATATGAGAAGTTGGTTCTTGGCACTTTGGATATAAAACCAGTAAATGTTTCTCAGGAGTTACGGCACATGTAATATTTGTTCAGCCTGCCTAAATGTTATGGGCTCAAAGGAACTGTTTCCATTTGGTGCTCACGTAACTCAATGAGAGTGAAACAGTGAAATAATACTACTGTAAATGCTGATACTCCATTGCCCTTGGAGCCCAAAACTCTCTACAAGCTGGTAGCACCATGAGGACACTCATAAAACTCCAATGGCCCCAGCCAGCTTCCCCTGGGTCCTCCACCCAGACCAATGGGCCAAGGACCTCTGTTTAACCTGATCCTAACCCTGGCCTGTGGTTTAACTTCCTACCTGGACTTCAGACTTCATTGTCATGATGTCACCGGGATCTAGACTCTTGGGTGGATCTGGTCACAATCTCCAGGCTTGCCCTGCTCCCCTCCTGCGGGTGATGGGATGGGCCCTGACTGGCAAATATCCCAGGACCTTCTTCTTTTTACAGTTTTGAAGAGATTTATCCAAGTACTTGGCTTAACACTGACAAAAATCCTGGCAAATAACATGCCTCATTCCTCTAGCTGCTTTACAAATTATTTGTCAAGATTTCCTAACTTACCACACCCTCTGGAAAAAAATTAAAGGCACTTATAAAAGTGTCAGGACAGAATATGGATAACAAACAGAACCAAGGAAGAGGCAGGAAGGTCAAATGTGAGCAAGCTATGAATGAGAAAGGTGCAGGGCTGTTGGGAGTGAAGGGTCTTTCAAATAGACAGGAAACAGTGACAGAAGAACTCTGAGAGAAAAAGGCATCCTGCAGTAAACTCACAGGCACATTCATCCCAGATTGCTGCTGAACTGGATGGAGATAGAAAGGACAAATAAGCTGCAGGCTAAAAAAGGCAAAGCAACATATGCTTATTGCTCCTTCAGAACTGTTGCATACCAAAATTCAAACCTTCTGGACTGCTATTATTTCAACTCATCATAAGTAATTCTCCAGGTTGTAACTGCTTTTACAGTGCACTCATTTTCTTAATGCATATAATTAAGAAATTATTTCCCATGGTTTTCTTTATTTCTGTGAAACTTCTCATCAAATGTTTATTCCATGTTAAACTAAAATGAACAATTACTATTACTATCGATACTCCATCATCACAAAGTCTCTCCAAACGGAACTATTTTTTTTTATGTTTAGTCTCATTGTGTCCTGCCCTGGACTGACCTCTCAGTTCAGGAAAATCAATAACTGTTATTCGTGCTGGGACAAAGCTAAATAACAGCAGATATGATCTATGTTTGATGGTGATGGCTTTCTGGTTGGGAAACCTATTTTCAGAAAGCAATTTACAAAATAACAAAATCCTATCCTCCAGAATGAAATGGTAAATATTCATGGCCTTGAAACCATGTTCACACATTCTGTGATACTGATTCTTTACATTTAAGAGTTAGAAAGACCAGGTCCCTGGTGATCCGTTAATACGTAAATGTGTGATGCAACCTTGCTTCAATGAATCTCTTAATCTGAAGAAATGCTAGAGTTGGCATTTAATTAAATGCCTCACTGAAACTCTTCATAAAGGTTACTGACTTTCGTTTACATCCAAGAGCAGTATAGGATACTACATCGTCCATACAGAAACACTGAAGTAAGCTGTAAGTGCATATTGGGAGGAAGCATATCCGTATACATCTCTTGGAATGGATGGCTACAGGCCTCCAAATTTTCACACCAATGCTAGTCTTCTGCTATCTAGCTTTCTGGTATGCCTCTGGAAACAACATAATGCATACAAGAGTTGAAGTTTATCTGAATATATTCCAGCTTGATTTAAAGAAATATTTGATTCCTGTTAAAACTCCAAACACAAAAATTAGAGATGCATGCAAGGTCTACATAAATTAAAGATGTAATTAGGGTTCACGTAAAATAGAATGAAAGGTCTGAACTTGACATCTGAGCTAGTGACAAAATACTTATTCTGGTGCCAAAACAGTGCATGGTGAAATCAAAATCTGAGCTAACTTGATCTGCTCAGGGGTTAAAAGATATATACAAACAATTAAAAAATAACTACCAAGCTTGAAACCCTACTAAAAATATTTGACTTTAAGGTGTATTATATGTATTGAATAGAAAACAAAGCCCTTGAAACTTCCTTCCATGTTATAGAAATGCTTCATTCATTTACAACAGAAAAAAAATGAACTCACAGCACCAGTAACATAGTACTGTGACCTTATTATATTTTGTTCTGAATTCCAGGTATTGAGGCTGGATAAGTTACAATTCAAACACAGAGTAATCAATTTTCAAGGAGAATCAATTTTCAGGGTCTCAAAGGACAGCAGCACCTTGCTTAGCTCAATTGTCTGGCACGATCAGGAGCTCTCAGGGGGCTTGGGAGGGATGAAGCTAAGCAAAAGAAAGATCTGCTGCAGACATTTGTTAATGGGGATACTGTACTGCACAGCAGTGAAGCTAAAGAGAGAGGGGAAGGGGAGGGGAGGGGAGAGGAGGGAAGGGAAATAAAGGAAAAAATGTCCTGTGGAATACAACTGCCCAGAAGAAATTAAAACAGACCATAGAAAAAAGACAATTCACCTCTCCTCACGATTCTGTCCCACACAGACACGTCCTCCATGTCGAGGGGTTGGGTTGCTGCAGGAACGCTGACGAACTTGAAAGCCTATTCCACAAGTGGTGCTACAAGGTGACCAAGAAGTCCATGGTGTCCAGCCTCCATTTCTGGTAGAATAAAAAGCTCAGGCTCTGTCATCTGTTATACATAGCGAATGGCTGATTAGGTGTGACTGACAGCAGAATCTGGCCTACTAATATTTCTGTAGAAGTCATCAATACTGCATCGTGTTCCATTTCTTCAAGAATACTGAACCAAAATAATGGCATTCTGATATTCCATACTCCGTGCTTTGCAATTAATTTGCTTTTGCTTTTAGCAACTGCTAAAATTACCTCCTTATACAAGAATTACAAAGATATGAAGATATTTAGCTGCTTTTGGTCACTTTTTTCACTGGGTAAACTATATATGCAAACTCCTGGATCAGTGTTCTAAAGGTAACTTTGAATTACCTATCACTTCCAGAGAGATTAAAATGTCAAATTTTGCTACCTTGTCTGAAATGAAAGTGATTAAACCCTGGGGGAAAAGGAGGCTCAGAGGACATCATATTGCTTTCTACAACTACCTGAAAGGAGACTGTAATGAGGTGGGGGTTGGTTTCTTCTCCCAGGCATTGATCTCTTGATTTTAACAAGGAACAGAATGAGAGGAAATGGCATCATGTTGTGTCAGGAGAGACTTAGATTGGATATTAGGAAAAATTCCTTCACCAAAAGGGTTGTCAAGCATTGGAGCATACTGTCCAGGGAAGTGGTAGAATCATTATCCCTGGAGGTATTAAAAGACTTGCAAATGTTGTACTTGGGGATATAGTTTAGTGGTGGACTAGGCAGTTCTTGTTAATGGTTGGACCCAATCTGAAGTGTCTTTTCCAGCCTAAATGACTCCATGACACTAAAGTAAGCATTAAAATGCATTAGTTCTCAATTTCAATTAGTTCTAATTTTCAGTTCTCAATTTCAATTTCAGGTTATTCTGATAAGATGTCAATACCTTGCCTGCAATTTATCAAAAAAAAACCCCCAAAAAACTGCTAAGAGAGTTCACATGCTTGTCAGTAGTTTGCATATGTGAAATTTTGGAAAGGACTCCCACCCCTCCTCCCCCAAAACACCCTAGAAAAATATTATAGACCTAAAATCTGAAAAGAAATTCCATATTCTCTACTAGGCAAAAAAAAAAAAAAATTATGAACTTCAGCTGTTATCCAAAGCTTTAAATGGCTAGCTTGCAATTTTTGTACTGGTAGAACACAAACAGAAACAAAGAAAAATTAAACTATATTGATCTTTCGCTGTTTCATCATAAAAACAAAAGTTAAAACATTGCCTTACTAATATAGCAGTGTTAACAGAAGTAAGATGCTAAAACAGTAGTGTAATAATGCCAAAGGTAGAATTCAAATTCAGTCCCAAATCACATTCCAAATTCCCTTCTAAACCTGACAGCTGTTGTTTGATTGTTCAGTATCTCACAGCATATTTATTTTTCTATCATTCTCCTGAGCTGATGTTACATAATATAGTTAGATTTTTAATAGTTCTCCTAAAATAGACTATTTTCACTTACACAGCTTGCAGTTACCTTGTGCAGATATGTAATCAGTTTTATTCACTATCATGAAGTGATTGTGATTTTGAAAAAAAAAGAAAAACAGAAAGAATCACTGAAAATAAGCAGAATGCATCAGTATATGTTTCATCCTGCAATTAAAGTATGTATAATATACATGTGAAATGTTTTAAACATGAACTTCTGATGCAGTTCCAAATACATAATGTTCTGAGTCTCTTTGAAATTATCTGCTCTCACAGATTTTCTCTGACAGTGGTCAAGTTCCTGAAGAAGACAAAAGAGTGGCTAAAGATTCTATACAGACTGATAATAGAACTTGCTATCGTGATACAACTGAAAGATACAATGAAAACCTTTTTCCAGGGCAGAATGGGGAACTACAATGGTAATATGAGACCTCCAAAAAAGTAAGCCATTCTTCCAGAAAAGAAAGTTGCATGAATTACAGAACTGAAAAAAAGTATCTTACTTTGGATATTATCAAACACTGATTTATTTTTTCTCTCAGAGCTTTTGTTAAAATTACCTAAGAACAACGTTATTTGGTACACAGCATTTGAAATGACTCTGTGCTCCCTGACTCATTCTCTCTCTTACAAAGTCTGAGAGACACTTTCTAACATCCCATTTGCTCTTTCATGCACAAGTTCAGTAGATTTCAGGGGAGATTTCAAAGAGTAGGCTTTATTCTGATTAAGTTAAAAAATTATAAATTATAAAATGATAGAACCTGAAATTGTCTTGCATACCTGGAACAGTTGGCAATCTCCATGGTTGGTCCTTCACACAGCCATCCTCCACACTGAGGAGCAGGACTGTCGCACATGCGCGTCCTGCAGAGGCAGGAGCCAACACTGGCCCCGTCAGTGTGGGTGCAAGGTTTCCACTGTGACCATGTTCCAAAATGTCCATCCACTGTCAGATTCCTCATCTAGAAACAAACACAACAGAAAACCTTACCTGAGGCTTGGCATTTCCTTCACACAGCCTCTTTATTCTGTTGTGCATGAAGGTTTAGCCTTCAGCCACCAACAACAGCGGTCTCCACTGGAGAGATAAATCTTCCAGAAAGCAATCTCCATTTATAATTCCTGTAGCTGCATAATTTCCACAGCTTCTGACCAATCCGAGCCACTGGATGCCACCACCATAGCAATAACAGAAATCACAACTAACTGTTACCTTTCACAACCATGCTTGTCTACCTCTCGATTGCCTGCCGCAATCCCTACTTCCAAAAATTTTCTGGAGAAAATGGAACCTGGACACTGGCTCTAAAACCCAAAATCAAAAGGAAGAGCCAGGAGAGGATATGGAAGAAATGAAGAAGACATTCTCTATGAGGATGACGAGACACTGGAACAGGTTTCCCATTAGAAACTGTGGATGCCCAATCCATGGAAATGTTCAAGAACAGGTTGGATGGGACTTTGAGCAACATGATCTAGTGGAAGGTGTCCTTGCCCTTGCAGGGGGGATTCAAACTAAATTATCTTTCAGTTTCCTTCCAATTAAATAATTCTAAACACAGATGTGGAAGGGTAACAAAACTGGGCTGATCAAACTCAAATCTCCATGATCAGTGTCTTTTTTTAAAAACCAGGGATTTTTTTTGTCCTTTTCATAAGGATAAAAAGTAGTTTTAAATATGACAGTCTCTAAATCTTATATGAAATTCTGTATATAAATCTTAGAAACATCTCCAAAAAGCAGCACCTCATTTCACATGATGAAACAGTTTGCTCCCACAGAATTCAATTCTCAACCCCTTTGGCTGGAAGGTTCACACTATTCTCATCTTGACTGGAATGTTTCCATCAAGCAACATTTAATATGAAATCTTCATTGCCCAGTTGAAACAAAATTAGCTAGAAAATGAGCTTTTCTAAAGAAAATAGGGCAGGACATGGGGAATTCAGCTCCCAGCAAAGACAGATTTTCATTATATTAGTTTAGCAAAGTGTTAATCTTGACAAATCTGTGATCCTAAATGTAAATTATGACCACTTTTTCACTTAAATATTAAGGAATTTGCCTTTAGTTTGCCACATGTTAACTTAGAGTCAAGACAACAGCACCAACAAGTGCAAGTAGCATTTAAATTCACTCTTAGTAAGAATACATATGTATCAGTTGTAGTCATGCATTTTTCATCCAATGTGTGAGAACATAACACTTTAATATTTGCTTATATATTGAAACCAGAATTACACTTGTAGATTCTCATAACCGATTTGAAATGGTATCTTCCTTTACTACTTTCAGTATTTTAGCAGTGGTGAGAGAAATGTACATTGGCACAAATACTTTGAAGATACAAGACATTCAATTACAATATAAGGAATGTTTCCACTGACACTCTGGATGTTAGCTGATTCTTTCCAATGTGGCAAAGATACTATAATTTCACTACTAATTACAATTCCCACAGTTTATTTTTCACAAGTATAACTTGTGCAAGAACAGCTATGTGCATATTCTGTCAACTACAACTGACAGCCATAATTCATAATTTCAAAATCTGTTGACAGGTATTTATTGAAAATAACTCACTAACCTTAGCTCATGTACAGTTTACATTGTTGGGTTTTTAAAGACAGCAAGAAATACTTCCTTTTAAGTGACAAGCAGACTCATTCTCTCTTACACTGCTGGTCTAACAAATATTTACAGTCCACAAAAGAACAATTCTATGTCCCCAATCTAATTATGTCAGTGATGTGAAAATGCCTTTACTGTTTTCTGTTTCTGTGCTGCATCAAAACATTGTTATTGTTGCACCTACAGTTATAAACTAAAGCTTGTCAATGGATATGCAAGCTAACAGTTGTCTATGTTTACCATAATGCATATTAAGAGGCAGAGAAAGTATACATATAACATAGCTGAAAGCTTGAACTCAGAAAGATAAATTGATGACATATTCTCTTTCTTCATTATTTTTCCTTGCTCCTGAAAAGATTATTCCACTGAGGTCTCTGCTGTTCCCTCTGACTCATCTGCTCTTTCTCTCTGTGCGAATCTCCCTTTCAGAAGTGATATCAAACAATTTAATCATATGAATGCAGGAAAGCAAAATGTACCGATGAGGGGCCTTTGCAGCCCTCACCAGAATCCATGACCATTAACCTTTCAGCATCTGACATTTCAAGGGAAAAATCACAGTCAATCAGGGCATCTTGGCATGACTATACTCTGCTTTCCCTCTCTACAACCTGGTTTTGTCACCCTTTCCCTTCTGCAGATACCTTTCTTCCTTCTTAATGTCCTCCAAATATCCACCTTTGTCTCAGGTCTCTCTGCACCCACCTCATCATCCTGCTTTGTGCCTCTGCACTCTGAGTAAAGGTCACAATTTTTAAGTCTGTCAAGAGACCTTTGGTTTGAGATTACTTTTGGTAGAATTTAGTGAGTCTATTTATTCAGATTCCATACTAACCTTTCTCTAGGAATAACTGCAAAAAATAAAGCCATTTAATGTTGCATACTTCTGTTAAACAAACAAACAAACAAAACCAAAAGCACAACCAAAACCAAAATCCTGAAAAACATTATCTAATTTTTTTTTTATGTCCCTTGTAAAAGCTCCTAGATGTTTTTAAGTGATGGATTGCAAGTTTTCTCACTGGAAAATATTAAAAAAAAAATAATGAACCCTCATTGCCATAAAAATTATTGGATGAATAATAGGGATACAGGTCAAACTGGAAAAAGATCAAATGTGCCATAGGATTAATTAGTGTCGATATTTACGCACAATTTCTGTACTCATACCAACTGAAACAACAACCTAAAAATCAAATCGAGAATTAAATTAGAGCAAGATAGCCAAAATAAACACATTTTTCAAAACTGGTCTCCGAAGTCCAGAGATGGCAGCACAGACACCCATCTATCTCTCATATTCACGTCTTTCCTCTACCATGACATGTCTATGAGTACTCAGCCATATGAATAATTCTATAGGAAATAATTCCTCTAAGGAATCTGATTGCACACTTCTTATCTTGGACTAAACTATTGTATAAACAGACCTCTCTCTGATCCAATTTTATAGGAAACTGGTCATTCATTAATCTAAAAAAATTCTACAATGTCAAAAATACTTGAGTAATTTCACTAACAATTAAGATATTGGAAGCAGTTGGGACCAAAAGAGGGAGAGTAGGTTTTAAATATTCTGTTATGTTCTGCTTGCATCAGTGCCTCGAATGTATCTAGCACATGTTAAGAATGCACATAGCTCAGTTGCCTACAAAATTAAATTAATTACATCTTGGCTTATATATCCTGTGAGCACAGCACAAAAAATGCTATAAAAACAAATATTTGAAAGCCTCACTAAGAAAAACTGTAATTAATTTCAGTTTGCCAGAATACTGTGTTACTTTAGAGGAAAGTTTCTGTAAAGTTTTCCAATCTGTTTAATGTGTTACCTAGTGTATAAGGCTTTAAAACAGTAAAGACATAAACCCATCCTTTTCAATTTAAATAATTCTAAAATCTTCCCTGAACTTGAAGTTGACCAAGTTCAATCTTCTCAAGGACAAAATTTCTTTGGAGTTTCACTAGGTCTTTGAATCTCGGATCAGCAGGGTAAGTCTCACAGCTATGGATAAATTTCTAAGCAAGACTTAGTTGCTCCCCTGCTTAGACTGGACTGCCACAGGAGAGCACATGTCATATAATTGTTTTTCCAGTTGAATGGAACAGAATGGAATTATGCTTTCTAAATTATTCCTCCCTCCACCCCATCTTGGCCTTGTGTTCTATACCTACACAAGTAAATAAAGCCTAGTGCCACAATTCAAAGACTAAGCAGATGAGCAGGCTGACTGCCCATGCAAATATCAACAAAATAAGGCATTTCAGTAATCATAGTATTTTCCCCAAAGTTGCTCCTGATTTCAGCTCAAATGGTAATGCAGATGAGTCCAACACTGGTCTATTTTATTAGTTCTCTATGTGAAAAGGTAGAAGCAAAGCACAGGACATGACATAAACATTTTCAAAAATTTTAAAAATTTGAAAATATGTTTAAAAAATTGCTATTCATTGTCAAACATAGTCAGAACAGAGCAGCACATTCTCAAGGCCCTCAGAATCAATGTAGCATTTGCATCTATGAGGCTGCTGCAACACATGTAGAGAGCACAAGTCAGAGCTGGAAAAACTTTATATTGATTTTGCACATCTCTAGTTCACTAAACAAAGCCCAGATTAGGAGAGAGAAGTGTCATCAAGATGTTAAAGGGAGGCTGCAAACACATGGAGATTAGAACGTGAATACCATTTGAGCATGAGTTTAGAGATGCATGTGCTTCACTGGTGAGTGAAACACAAGATCAAGTCCTTACTAAGAATGAAAGTAGAATTGAGCTGGAATGGCTCCCTCCTCATTGGCAGAAGGACAAAGCAGCAAGGATCTCCAAAAAAACCCCAAAAATCTCAATAGCACAATAAAGATACTTCTCAGCCCTCTTTTTGCATGCTTTGGAGTGAGGGAAAAGAACGAATATTAAAACAACCAGAATAACATTAAAAATGAGAGATACAAATCAATTTTGTTGGTGCTTTTTTATATTATATTGAATTTATTCAAAATAATTTTTAAAGAGAAGTGTTAAGCCACTTTAAATATAAATCCTGCATTTATAGTAATTATCACCTCTTTTGTTAATGTGGGTGAAACAACTCATGGAATTCAGCCTTCCAATTCATGGATTTTAAAAGATGCTATTTAGCTTTTTATATTATCAATAATAATCCTAAAAGAAAATATTATACCATTAGTGATTAAACTTTTTCCAAGCATATAATGGAGAAGAAATCTAGAGTGAAAAATATGTCAATATCACTAATCTTAGACGGCATTTCTTTTCAAGGTGGGAAAATAGACATTACAGATAAAAAACAACCACCTGTTGAAATTACTCTAAATAACTTTATCACAGAAGTAGTTTGATATGAAAAAGAAAAGAAACTAAGTATTCTGATAAAATCTGATGAGAAAACGTAAGGAAAATGGCATTAAATGCAGTTTTCTGAGCTTGAAAATCGATGCCAGCTCATTTTCATGAAATTCACGTAGAATCAAAGGTTTTAAGAGACAAATGAATGCATTTGGACTTACTGGACACACGGTAATGCTTTGCTCCCACTCACTCATGCTCAGACTTTCTTCCAGAGTTGTGCATTTCTTCATCACCATGTCCCAGCCACAATAAGGGTCTTGGGCTCCAATGCATGCACTGTGGATGAAAACCAATCAGATAACCGGGACATTTATCTTCATTTGTACTGACCAAAGATTTTTAAGTAACTATGTAGCATCTCTTAGTATTTCATAGGCAGATAATGAAATTGATCCAAGTTCTGGTAGGGCACAGACAAAATGACCAATTCCAGAGGAAAAATTAATTTGAATGCCTATACAAAGCTAGAATTTCTTTTAACTGCATAGTAGAATTTCTGCCTACATGCATGCTATGTTTTCTCATCTGATTGTTGTACTTAATTACTAGAGAATTACAGAAATTCATAAAGAGGGTATATTGTCTGCTTCAAATAAAAATTTCAAGAGGCTACAGTCAGTTTTGTAATTGTAGATATCTTCTTCAGAAATCAGAGGACAGTGTCTGCTCTTTGAAATTAATTAGAAAACTTTCTGATCTGTTTTCTGCACTTGTATAAAATTTCTGTAAGTTAGTTCAAAGGGGCACTGGTGGCTGCCATCACACCTCTTACATATCACATGCTGCACTCAACACTGTCAGGGGCACATGAGGAGGGAAAGAAAAGGATTACAGAGAAGGATGGTAGTCCAGTTTCACACAGACTCTGAAAGATCCACTGTACAAAAGTTCATTTCTCTCATAAGTAGCAGGTTTCTCTTGCCAAGGTCTAGTGTTAACAGTCCAGGTAATAGGTCTGCAGTTTCACAGCTAAAGATCCATAAAAAGGAGGTGGAACTCCCATTATAGTGAAGCACAAAATAATTCGTTTATCACTTATAAAATACCATAAACTACACATAAAAATAATGCATTTAAACATTTTTTTCTAGATTTTAATAACGTTAGACTGATCATTTTTGTTCAACTCAAATCCATGGGCATTATCCTTCTCTAATTATCTGTTCCTATCATATCTGTTGACTGAAGGGCCACAGAGATGGTTAAGCAACGGGAGCATTTCTCCAGTGAGGAGAGGCTGAGAGCGCTGGGAGAGCTGTTTAGCCTAGAGAAGAGAAGAGAGATCCTCAAAGAGGATCTCATCAATATGTACAAACCCTAAAGGGAGCATACAATGAAGAGGATTCAGGGTATTCAGTGGTACCCAGTGACAGGACTAGAGACAGTGGACACAGACTGAAACACGGGAGGCTTCAACATCAGGGGACACTGTTGCAGAAAGGGTGACTGAGCATTGGCACAGAGAGTCCAGGGACCTTCCGGAATCTTCTTCCTTGGAGATATTCAAAAGCCACCCAGACATGTCCCTTGGCAACTGGTTCTTGGAGGCCCAGCAAGCATTGGACCCCTGCCAACTTCAGTGTTCTGTGATTCTGCCCTAACTAATTTATGTGTTTTATTGATATTTCTGTTTATCTCTGGCAATCCTCATGTACTTCCATGTTAACACCTGACCAAACGCAGACTTCCTAATTGTCTGGAGTGTTATTCCAAAATACCAGAATTATAAATTTCAAAGAATTAATTTCCACTTTCCACTTGGCAATGTGGACTGCCAGTGCCATGTGGAAGCATAGTTCTCATCTGCAAGAAGGGCACAATGTAAGAGTCATAACAGTCAAAATGGGTATGGGCACCCCTAGTCAGAATTCCAGCCCAAAGATAAAGCTTTTTATTTAGGGAATTTGCTGTTCAGAAGAGAGTTCCCACTGTTGGCTCCTGCAGCTGTGAGTACTTAGCATTTTTGTAATTCAGGCTACACATGTTTCCATTTAACTATCTAGAAAGTGAGAAGGAACATTAATGCAAATTATGGAAAACTTTAAGTGTCTTGGTCTTCCAGATTTTGCAAGATGTGATGTCCAGTGTTCTCCTTCTGAGTATCTCTGATAAAGCACGTGTTTGATGAGAAAAGAATACAAAAACAAATTACAGGCTGATAGTGCACAACTGGCAATGTTAGCAATGGTAACACTGAAATGAGAACTTGTGCCTCAAAGCCAAAGTGGTCAATTTTCTAATGTCCAAGTGTTCATATTGATAAATTCAGTTATTATGCTTTATAAACTTTTTATGAAAAACAAAAATATTTCAAAGTCTTTTGAAATATACTTTCACTTAGAACCACACTCCCTCTTTAGTAGGAGTAAGCTGATCCTTCTCCCACTCGGGTCTTAGACCCCATTTCCTCTTTTGCTTTTGTTTTCACTTTACCTTCAATTCAAGCAAATAAAAAAGACTTACACCTTTCATTACAAGTCACTCAGAAGTGTTAAGTGAGGTGCTAGAAACATGTTTTGACTGTCCTTTCAATTTTCTGCTATTAGATCCTAGTTTCATGAAAGAAAAAAAGTTCTTGTACTGCTACGACAAAGAATGTTTGATCACTCTGTGAACACTGAGTGGGGTTTTTTCAGTAGCTGATCAGGTTTGGAGTGCTCTTCAGCAAGGCAAAAAGAGGATAACTTCCTCCACAAATTAGAGGCATTACCATTCTTCAATAATGGTTTTCTTTACACTACATACAGAAATTAATCCTCTAAACATATGAATTATTTCAAGCAAAGCAACATGAAATTTTTTCAGAGAAATATTCCTCACATGAGAAACTCTAGTTCTGCTGGAATTTTTTCACTAATGTGCTAATTATTTGTCCCAGACATTATTATATCTAAGTTTCATATTGTAAAAAGTTTGACTTCTTAAATCTTATATCCAGATAGAGAAAAAACCCTACAAAACTGTAATTCAGTCTCATCAACCTCCTTCATCTCACTGTATCAGACATATTCAAGAGATGTGGTAGGACCTGACATAAATAGATGTCCTGTTCTCAGGTATTGGCACAACAATCCTTTTCTGTTCTCCATCCTGCCTCACATCGCAGAGGATTTTCTTATTTTTTTTATTTCAGATCATCTATATCTCTGAAAAGTGGACATAGTTTCTTTAAAATTAAAAGGAGGGAGGTAATATGACGGTAACGTTTTATCCTTACTGTCTAATTATGTCACCTTTTAAAACTATTTTCTTTCCTTTGAGGGATGATTCCTTTGATTTAATGTGTGATTAACAGCAGCTAATTATTTTTTCTACTACGCCTAGAAAAAAACAAATAAACAGATAAAAAATAAGTTAACATATAAAAAAATCAGATAGAATAAAGCTTGTAAGTAAAAATATCAGAACTTCTATGTGAAACAGGAAATTTAAAGGGACTTAATTTGCCGTTCTGTGTCCTTAGGAAAATTTCATACTGTTTTAAGTCTTTTGTAATGAATCTTTCTCCCAAGAGACAGCAGTAAGAGGAACAACTTTAGTGTGCACATGAAATAACAAAAGAAACTACATGGCTGTCAAATTTGTGTCAATTTTATGTAAGTAAGGAATATCAAAAATCAGATACCACTACACATTTTATCTCCTTTTCCTCCCAAATCTCTGTGTAAATTAAAGTCATTTTAGATGCCACTTTTGAAAAATTAGATAAATTTTAAAGTAGGTATTAGGTATTTCATTTGGCAGGGCTCTTTCAGACTGTCACACTGCAAATAGCAGAGCTAAATACATTTTGTCATCTTGTCTCTAGAAGTATACCTTACATATCCATTTCAGCAGAAAATGAATATTTTGTCTGTTAATCCCAGTAGGCACCAACTCTCATCTCTAAGACTTCATATAATTTGTCCCAGCACTGCTAAAACTGGCAATTTTGTGCAGGAAGGAAATTCAGGAATAAAATTAAACTGGTTCATTTGAAGACTTCTGATGCCACTTAGGCTATTGAGTCAGCACTGTCTGCAAAAACATTAAACAGCCTTTGGCTTCTCCTGACTGCTTCTAATTTTGCTTTGTGTTGTCACTTCACAATTTTTTACCAATGTAAATGATAAGTAACAGAGTATGTCTCCTGCAAGGCACACATTTGGCAATGGTGCTACACTTAAGCAATGGGTTTTGACTACTAACAGAACTGTAAGCCAACCTCACTCTAAAGCAAGTCAGTAAAAGTCACGTTATTTTTTCAGGTATTTTAAAATTATCATCAAGTAGGCCAGAAAAATTTTCCTACTCCAGTTATATTTGAGATGATTTATTGAGTCAGAAAACAAGGCAGAATTAACAGAATTCAGAGCAAAGTATGTTTAAAATTCCACAGACTTTTAGACTAAAAAGAATTTATGTGTGTTCCAAAGGGAAAAAAAAAACTACACAAAACAAAAAAAACCCTTAAGTTTAAAAGCCGTATCATAATAACATTAATTTCAAGGAGATTTTTAATTTCCTTTAAGGGCGAGAATATATTCCCATATGAATATGAAAGTGTTAATCAGGTATCCTCCTGGGGTCATAACATTTTATTCATACAGCATATATAAATGCAAGAGGTGCATCTTCTAAGACTGTTCAAGAAATATTTTTCTGTCTTTACCTATACACAGCGTTTCAAAGAACTGAGTCTCCTGACCCTTTCAATAATTTCTACTGAACTATCCATACCTACATAGCCCCAGTTACCACCAAATGTGACCTGACACTTTGTATATAAGGAACTGAACCAGGCACACCATCTTATTTTGCAGAAGACAGATTCATCACTGCAAATTCAAGCAGAAAACTGAAGCTATAAGCCTGTCTCATGTTCCAGATGCACAGCTCTGTCCATTCCTGAATGAATACATGAATGTGATACCAGACAAAGGTACCCTCAAGTGTTTTCATTACTACTGGTTTTGCAGCTATATACATGTGTGCAATGAGGAACATGCATCTAAAGATACAGATGAATGATGCAGAAGAACATAAGTGTTAGGGACACCATTTATAAATTCCCAAGTAGCTCAAGCTACTTGATGCATGTCAAATATTCAGAATACTGCTTAACCCTCAGCTGTACTCCTAAGAAAATCAAATTCTTTAATCATCTCAAACACTCTGAATGGACTACCATTGCTTCCTCTTATTTTAATTTTTGTAGCATAGTCCAAACATATTTTGATACAATTCAATTTTGCAACATTACTGAAAATACCAACCTTAAACACACAAGGTTCTTCCATCAAATCCAGAATGAGAAATTAGTGTATAAAAGTTGTTTATATCACAAATTGCAATTACGTATTGCAAATACGTAGTTACTTATATCCTTGCAAACTAGAAGAAAAAGATATTTTTCTTTCCCTCATAAGGCTACTTCAATAAATAAATTTGGAGCAGGCTGTAAAATTCTTGTTTGACAAAAATACCTGCTTACAACACAATACATATATACATGTATAGATCACACTTTGAAGAGTTGTCTCTAAATATTTCAGGGGCAGCAAAATGTAAATGAACAGTTTGTCTCTGATGCATTTTGCAGGACAGATAGACAGACGCTTTCTGCAAAATGTTTCATCCTCACAAAGGCAGAAAGGCTCAAGCTATTCCCTCTGCAGTATGGGAATAATATTCTACTACTTTTGAGCAAAAAAAAACCTTAAAACTGTGCTTATTTCATTATTCTGCTGACTTTAATAATGTCCATAAGTGACACCTAATGAAGAAAACTTTTCAGTGTATCTAATATCCAAAAAAAAAATTGCCATTTTTAATACTTGCTTATAATCTAGATTTGCAGACAGGAGTATGGTTTATCCCAGTCTGGAAAATTTATGAGGACTATGATTCTGGAATATTACTCTGGAACCACTAATTCAGATCAGGTTTCATGTGGTTCTGACATTATAATGCAGCAGGAGATTTCTCATATTTAAACTGGAATAAAGCCGACATATTTTGAAATCAGGAAATCCACCTGAATATCAAAAAATATATACTTTGGAATTATTATTTACAAACAGCAATTTAAATTCTATTTGTTGGCAAGCCCTTCTAGACACATGAACACGTAGTAATGGTTTAGACCACACTTGTTATTAGCTTATATAGTATCAGTATATAGGAATAATTATTTTACTATTTAATGTTATAGAGTGTTTATTACCAGGAAAACAGGTTCCTACTGAGTGTGAGGGTACTTCTGAGGATGCAAAATCTGCAGCTAGGGCAAAATCAAGGAATGCAAAAGTGGCTGAAATACTCAAATCAATAATCTTACTGGAGTTCTGGGAATGAAATAAAGTATATTGTTTTCTTCTGTTAGTTAATTCAGTACCCTTTTTAGCACTGTGCTGAGTTTTCTTGAGTATGTACAGATTGCTTAACTAATGGCTCACAGAGATACCAAAATAAGAATAAAAAAGTACAAAGAGCAAAAGGTTAATTATAGTAGAATAGCTATGATAATATTATTTAGCAAAAGAAGCTTGTGACCCAGTAGTGTCTTAGGCATATATTGTAAAAAAAAAACCAAAAAAATCCAAAAAAACCACCCACAAAAATTTCCAGAAGTTGGCAGGTTTTTTTATGCCAGAAAAGCCACTATTTGTAGAGCTTTTAGCAGATGGCACTATTTATTTACTTAGACATAACATCATAGCAAGATTAGTTTTCAAGCCTTTCAAGTGTGTGAAACCTATCTCCCGTCAGAAATACCAATCCTTGACCCTTGCTTGGTAAGATTTTAAAGAACATTGGGCTGATAAAGACTTTTGTTGTCCTTTCAGAACTAATGCACTGATAATGCCAGTACAACGTATAACTTTGACAAATCTGCCTCAGAAAAAAATCACTGCTATCCAGTCCAGGGTTGCTTTTGAAGGCTACAGCTGCCAAGAAAGAAAGCCAACTGTTTTTTGTTTCAGGGTACAGAGTCTCTACCCCCATATTACAGATCTTATTCCTTACTATGGGTGCATAGCACCTTCAAAGTGAAACAGAGAAACTGAAATTTCAGCAAGTTTAAGTTATCTTCTCATTATAACTATTCTGTTTATCTCACATTATAGTTAATTAGCAGATATATAAAAGTCAGTTGTGCTTCATGCTTGGCCTACTTAACTCTGAAGAAGTAGAGAGAGATGGAGAATTCATCTATGAAAATACCTCCAGTGAATGTCATTCATGGAATTCTGTAATAGTTTGATAAACATGTGAATTGCAATGCCCAGGTGATAATAACCTGGTCAAACCTTAAGAATTTTCCCCAAGGAGAATTGAATTCAGGTAACTGCTCTGCTCTTCCTGCACCTTGAAGATGGCAGGGTTTTTTTGTGAACTGATTCTCCAAAGTACTGACACATCCCAAATTACTTTTCTCTAGCTGACTCTCAAAACCAGCACAGTTATGACAGGATGTTCAAAACTATGCAGGCTTTAGCAGAAGTCTGCATGAGACACCCTCCACCGGCCTCCATGGAAAGTGGCAATCCAAATAATGGCATGGGCAACTCATGAAGGATGGAAAAATCAGGGTATAATGCAAAGTGCTGAGCAACCTAAATTATGGGTGTGACAACAGGTTTTGCCTGTGGTAAGGTCTGCTGTCACAGTAATACAGTGCAGCAAACCACACTTAAAACACACCCTCCCCCCAAAAAAAACCACAAAAAACAAAAAACAAACCAAACAAAAAAAAACACCAACAAAAGCAAAATCAAAACAACAACAACAAAAAAAACCCCAAAAAATTGCCTCCAAATATATTTTCAACAGCCTTTGTTAACAGTGTTTATGGGAGTGGAGTCATGACTGGAGTGTGCTGAAGCAGATGGAATATCTGTCAGAGCAGCAGCAGGTCACAGGGTTCCTCCACCACTGAAAAGTGCTGGAGGAACAGACTTATGATGTGCAGAGCATATTAGAGTGATTATTAAGGAGACATAAAAAAATTACAAATAAAAGCAAAAATCACATGCTTTGGAGGCTACTGAGGGAAGATGAAACAATGAATAACGAAAAACAATTAAAATGGACAATCTTGATTAAATTATCTTGACATTGAGATATTAGCTTATGAAAGAGTGCTCACTGGAGGGACTGAAGTTATATTGTCTGAAAGCTCAGCAAGAAACCTAAACAAAGAGATTAGATAAGATTAGGCACTGTGCACTCTGCCATTTACACAAACAGAGCAAGTGAGGTAGCACTCTTCAACATTTTGACTTTGTTTAGGCTGTTATTCATACACAAGCATGCCCTAGTCCACAATAATTATGTGAAGTGGATACTGAAGAGTACACGTCCTTGATCTGGGGAAGAAACTAGTTATCATTGATGGAATTTCAGAATGAAGCTTTGGCACATTTATACAACCCTAATTAAATGTGAATACATAAATTAAAATAATACAAAAAAAACCCCAAAACCACTATGCTCCAAGGCATTACCTTAGGTAAGGTTTACCCATTGCTACAGTATAGAAGTAATAGCAACATAATAGAAGAATGTGAGTACTAAAGCATGCAGAAATGCAAAGAGCAAGTTTAAAATGTTTCAATGCCTGGAGAAATGTATAGCCCCAAGTAATGTACTTGTACTCTGTCCACATGCAAAAAAGAAAGAAAAAGAAATCCAGCATAAGCCGGGAAAAAACTAGTTAAACCAAAAGTAAATTATAGGTGAGAGAAAGATTACATCTGCATTCTTCAAATAATCTGAGTCCCTAATGACAGATGAAAAGGAAATTCCTTTTCTTGTCTGGATTACATCAGTAAATCGTCTCCTTTTTCACAAAACAGAGCAAGAATTGATGGTGAACTCTTTAACCAAGAAGAAAGCAAGGATGGCAAGTCTTCTGGGGCAATGAATATTTAATTACTACAAAAGAAGTCATACAACTACAAAAGACATGATTGAAAAACCCCACAAGGAATCATTTTATCTCCTTTTAGATAAGTCATTCCACTGGAAGATGAGACTTCATATACCTCTGGGCAAAGGAATAAATGATCATTTGAGCAGTATTTGAGGTATTTAACTACCATTCTCAGTAAAATGGGAAAGGCACCACTTTTTTTTGTTTCGTTTTCTTTTGTTCTAAAAGAAATTTTAAAAATTAGACAATTAGAGCCCCCTGCTCAAACAGAGAGAGGAATGAATAGCCTGAAGCCATTCATGGGGTCTGTGATTTGAAACAGCAATCCTACCCCGCAAGGGCAGAAGCATGTTTGGGCCCTGCAGCTAGAATAAAATTGATATGCCTTGGGAATTGTCCTGAGAGAAGCAGAGGTACCAGGACCTTGGGCATTCACACTTCATTAAAAACACCAGCCTTGAAATGTCCAGTGGACTACAAGCTTGGTGTAAATACTCACCACCACGAATCCTTTTTCAACTCTCTGAACCAAGAAAAGATGAAATTTCCAAGGAAACTGAAACCTGGTCCTATGTAGGCCACAAAAGCGACTTGCCCATATAAAACTTTTCCCTAAAGTAAGCTTTGCATGAATTCCAATGGGGCTTTAAGTATTCTATGTCAATAGAAAATACCAAAAATATGCTACAGAAAACAGCATAAACAAAAAACAGGCTGGTAAAAAACTGTAAAAGGTAGAATTCTTCCCTTCCCTGGTCTACTCATTTTCCATGGCACACTTTTACCGTCAGTCTTGTTTTCAACCCTGTAGCCTTTCACTGGCTGCCTGCATGCTACCAGTCCCCATGGTGAACCAGGTCCCTTGGAAATGTCCTTCCACTGTCACCAAGCCACAGCTTTACCACACCTGTGTCCCATGGCTGCTTCCCTGCCATGACCAAGTGTGTGGCCCCTGTGATGGCCAGAAATGTCTCTACCTGAAAATGGTCACACTGCCTTTTATGGGAGGTGTGACATCTCTGCTGCACAAATAATGTCCCTGTGAGCCTGAGTGTAGCAGCCAAGAGAGGCAACTGGCAGCCTTTCTCCCTCCTTTAACAGCACAACTTTTCAGAGGAATGTATGTTAAACAAGGTGAAGCTAAAACAAGTTAAAAAACCAACCAAATGCCTCTGCCCCAGCTCTCAAAACCTCATGACTGGTTCAGTGTCTATCTGATGTAACACTAAACAATCATACTGAATTATCAGGGCCACACATACCAAAGGGAAGCTACAACTAACTAGATGAAATTAACAATCTCTAATAGCATGTTTTGCAACCCAGATGTATTTTCAGATAGCCTATTGAAAAAGTTGTGTGCTCAACTTTAAGTCCCTTAACCATCATAATACAGTCTACAACCAAGTGATTATTTGTAAGTTATCCTCTTTCTTTGATTGAACAACTGTTGGCTGCATGGCCCTTTTACCTAGTAGAATATTCACATTTTTACATTACAGTTTGCTGATCCAACACTACCTTTAAATAGCCACTTTTCCAAGTACTCTTGATTCTCAGTTCATGCAACCCAATTTGTTTCTGAATTCACAGAGATATTGTTTATTCAGTTGTAAAACAGCTTAAAAAAGCCCCCCAAACCCCTACATTTGTTCAAATCACAAGCTTTAAATATATTAAACCAGCAGCTATATTGCACTTTACCAGATACCTGTTTTCTATATAAAACATTTCTTACTCTTTCACTTCACAATTTAAAATCTACCTAATGACACTTCAATTCCTCGAGAGCCTCATCTAGTCCTAACAAGTTAGTACAAGTAGTCAGAGACACTTCTGATAAACAATGTACTCAGGAAGTCATTGTTGAGACAATTAATTTGGATTCCTACTTGCAGTCATTTATCCTTCCCATTTTTCTGCGACCCCCTGCATGTATTTTTCTCCAGTCAAATAAAGCTAGCAGATTCTTCATACCTGTATGTTTTGTAAAAGAGACATCTCTTCAGGGGGACCTTAATCACATGTTCTTGAAGGCCCACAAAAAGGACACTCTGGCTGTGCAGGATCTGAAGGCTCCTGATGGGCTCTCGCTGACTTTTCGGCAGGAGTTCAATCTCCTCTAGCAGGCAGCTGCTTGAAGTCTGGTTCATTGGGGCAAGTACTTTCTTAATAGTGCCATAATCTGAAAGGCAAGAGGAAAATGAGTTACTAAAAATCACACTAGCAATTCTACCTGCTTGGTGTCATTCAGAGAAAAAATCTTTGAGTTGATTGTTTTCAAAGAAGCCTCAGAACACAGGATTATTTTTACTGAAGTTTCCTAAATAGATAACAGTACAGTGAAAAGAACTTAGAAAACTTTAAAATTTGTTTTCATGTGATGCAATACATAAAAAAAAAAAGTCAAAAAGTTATTAGTGCAGAACAGCTTTCACAGCAGTAGTCACAAGAAAACAAGGTTTCAAAGTCTGGCTTTATAAATGCACATTCATGCCAAGGGTTACTGACTTCAGTCTACTGGATTGTCCTATACTTTACTGTATTTAAAGCAGTTTAAAATGTATTGCATTCATTTAATAAAGCACATGTATATGAATATATGCAGGTCTTGAGTCTAGATGAATATGAATAAATGAGTCTGAACCCCTTCTTACTTACCCTGATATTGACCTCTGAAAAATCAAAGCTTTTAGCATTCACTCTTTGCTTCTATTCTTAATGTGATTTCTCAGGAAAGACAGTTATGCATTGAAAACCAGTGTCAGAGTATATGATAAGATTTATGATTCACTCTTGCAAAGTTTTAAAATAATTTAAAAATATCCAAGTATATTTGTTCTGAACACAAAGGATCGCATTCCCACACTGATAAATATTTTAGGGAACTGCAGCATTATGCAATCTTTTATGTGCCAGCAATAGGAAGTATTAAAGATCCAATATTGCAAACACACACAGAGATAAGCCCTGAAGTCTGGGAAGACTTCCCTTTTGAGTTGCTAATAATGGCAAGGGGAATGTTTGGGAAGGCCTGTTCTGCAGTTCAGAAAACAGGGGGTTTGCCATCACTGGCACAAAGCTAAAGGTTTGGCTCAGAGTTGGCAGTGCAGGCTCTCAGGATGTATCTGGCCCTGGCTTGGCAAGTACTGGTTTAATCCATGGCAGGAAATGCCTGGTGGCCACACGTCTGTGTCCCCCTACACCAGCTGCACCCTGGGAGCACCTGAGCCCTTGGGCTGGCACCTCTACACAGTCACTGGACCCTCCAGGGTAACTGGGCTGAGGGAGGGCAACGTGACATTCCCAAACTTGGCTTGGGAAGTGGTGAGGAACAAGAAGTAAGCAACTTTAAGAAAATACGTAAAAGCAGCCTCAAACAGACTCCTAAACTACAGAGAAGAGGGAAAACCAAGATGACAGTTACTGTTAAAAGCTCCTCCTTTTCCTCAGAAAGACTGAGTATTCAATCCCAAAACCTGGAGTACTACTGGAAAGGACCAAATAGCAGGGGAAGTTAATAGGACGTTTATCTGTAAGATGTAACATTACATTATATTATGTAATTCTATTAAATAGTTAAAACAACATTTTAGTGTATAAAGTTGATTCCTCCTAGTCCATAAAAAAATTTTTGATCACACCAAATCATGTATGCAGTTAAAATCTTCTACCTAGCCTCTCAAGTTTTAATATAATCACTTCATGCACCTGTTTATGTTTTTCTCCTTTCTTGATATAAACATGCTTGACCATTTTTTAGTAAAAAAGCTTCCAGTAAACTACAATTTTAATTTGTATTAACAATTTTTATATTAAAATATCTAATTTGATGATTACTTTTTCTCTCAAACAACCTAAAACAGACTTATATTCAAAACCAAACTAAATTGTTTCCAACAGTCAGTTTTACCCCACAACTAAGCAATAACCAACTCAGCTCAACAATGTAAGTAGTATTTCCACTGATGACTACTGGATGCAAAATCTTGACTATAATTACAGCAAGTTTCATGGTCAAAATATGGTCTGAGACGTGTCCCAAAATTTCAGTGCCTGTATGTGCTTGTTTTGGCTGGGGAAGAATTAATTGTCTTCACATTGTCTGGTATGGGGCTGTGTTTTGTGTTTGTGGGGAGGGAAGGGGAGGTGAGTGAGGGGCTGTGTGGTACTTGGAGGGTGGCTGGGGTTAAACCACACCACTGTGTTAATTACTGAGTGAAAGATGAATGATTTTCTTTTGAGCATAGAAGTTGGAAAAATGTACTAAAAATAAGCAATGAGATCATTTTACAGATGTAAATTAATTGGTATTGCTTTATAGATCAGTCAGTGCAACTCTATACCACATGCTTAACTGGTTGACAACAGATTCAGTATGATTCATGACACATTGTACTTGGCTTGTCACAGTTTCCCTGCATGAGACAAAAATAAGGTATGCAAGCATTCAGTATATGCTTCTTCTAAAGACAAATACTTCTTCCTACCACTGTGCAGGGTCTGGCATCTACAGACTGAATCATTTGCTGTCACCTTCCCCAAGAGAGGAAAAAAACACATGACTGCAGGCCTCCCTCCCCTATGCCTACATACACATTCAATTTAGAAATACAGCTTTGGACAGCAGAATATTATCAAACACAAATACTTTGTTTTTCTTGTGGCTCATTTATTATAGATGGCAAAATTACAGGTCTTTTTATTCAAGTGTATGACCTGGAGATCATGGTTACAGCAGCACACCAACACAGAAAGAAATAAAATATTCTCACTTTGGGAACTGCAGCACTAATGCCTTCCCCAAGACATCTGTCATTGTTCTCGTTCTTCCTTTTTATCTTGGCATACATTCTCCATTCCTCATATTTCCTTTCACTCTCTTTCAGCAGCACCCAAACCATTCCTTTTTCGTTTGTTGTCTAAGAGGATCAGCACTCAGAAATGCTGAAAGTCACAACTGACTGAGCTTCAATTGAAGAAACAGTGTGTGAGATCCCACAGATTATCAGGAAGAAACACTGCTCTTCTCAGGAGCAATGTGGGTCGTATGCAAACTCAACAAAAAGGAACAGAATGTTACCTGAGATCTGCCTCAATAAACTCCCCTGCTTCTGACTTTCTGCAACCTACCTTCTCTGCCTTAAATTCCTACTATGTATGACTTGGATTTTGAAAAGACCATCTGGGAGGCCAAATTAGGGTGAACATCTGGTTTCACTCCACAACTTTAAAACAGGCACAGATTGAATGGGTGTTATGTTCACTAGTCCATGGTACATAGCTAGGGTGTGTAGATATCAATGTCCTTATACTATACTAACACGTAACATAGCTATATCAGACTTCCTTACAGTGTAGAATCATAGCCAGTGATTCCACTGCATTCAAAAGCCAGGTGTTTCCAAGCTCCTGTGCTTCCAAATCTACTACAATGTGTGCAACATTATGCACAGCTTCCAGCAAAGACTGAAGATTTCCTAAAGAAATTGTAGAAGTCCCATCTTCAAAAGTGTTGTCTGTCTGGCCATTTTCACACCACAGTTGCAAAGCAAAATAGGGTGTAAGAAAAAGTAGGGAAAAAATAAGTCTGGAACATGGCTCTAGGGCATGGAGTTTTTCAGACCTCTCACAATCTTTCAAGGGAATATTTAGTTATATAATCAAACTAAGTGTCCACTTCTGCCAAGAAACAGCTGAGAAGGCTAGTAACCACAGAGCATCTTAATGGATGTAACTTTATTGCCACGGACACAGGGACAGCTGCAGTTTTATCACAAATGGCAAGCCTGAGCCTAACAACATTTAAGAATTCAAATGAATGGCATCTTTGCATCCTGACTGTAAGCTAGACATGCTGGGATAAATCCAGACACATGACAGCCTTTTTTTAAGGATGGACAACTATATAGAGGAATAGTAAAAGATAATTACATTGACCAGAATGAGTAAATAATGTGCTTTTTTAACTTGTACTGCAATAGTTTTAAAGAGAGTTGCAAAACCAGCAACTGAATATTAGAAATCTAATCACTGTGAATGAAGAGAAAAATTCTTGTTGAAATATTGCTGTTATGCATAGGAGACTATGAAGAACTGCATGGAGAACCTAAGACGGTGTTTTAGAGAACATGCTTGGAGGCAACAAAGTCTGTAAAGAACAAAATTATAATTGGACAAAATGAAAGGATGAGTTCTAAAAGTGAAAAATAAAGTTTAAGATGTAAGAGGGGTAAATCATAGCTAGCAATGGAAAACACTGCAAGAGTACATCTGGAATCATGGTAACATCTTTGGTGGTACCTGCAAAGAAAACAGAAAATGAACATACAAAACAGCAAATGCAACAACCTAGCAAACTCATTATTCCCAGAGCGTCCTAACAGAAATAAAACCACTCAAGGAAGCTTTAGCAAACTCTTGCTAAAGAGAAGAATAAATATTTGCATGAGCTGTTATGTTTACAAAATACTGCTGCTTTCTTCAAGCCAACAAATCATCATGAGGCAGTATAGAAGAGCATTTCAGTTCTTCAAAAGAAAGAAAAAATCTCCACCCATTCCTTTTTGAGAGGGAAGCACTTTCAGTCTTAACTCTTGCCATAGTGCCTTGGAGAGTATGTTGGTCTCCAGAAAGCAACTGAACCAGCACCAGGAGACAGAATCCAAGCCACTGGTTTTCAGAAGATAAGCCTTTCATTCATGTAGCTAAAAATCACTGCTGTCTTCTAAACTATATGAGTTATAAGCAAAGGAAACTTACAACAATCTCAAATATGTCTTCAAGACAGCTGTATGCCTACATTTAAGACTGAACAAACATTCCTGCACTTTCTGAGCACAACAAGGTATCTTTGCAAATCTGAAAATCTCCTCCTATATACCAAGAAAAACCTCAAGAAACAGCAAAACCTACTGTACATTATAAACTGTCAATGTAACTATGGGTCTGTTTTTCAAAATTCCCACAAAACATTCTTCAGAGTAATAATACCTATTAAGCAGATGGAAAGGATAGGGTCAGTGTGATGGAAAGGGGCAGTCAACACAACACACAGATGCTCCAGCAACATTTGCAACTTCAGGAGATGCTTGTAACTAAACTTGAATAAGATACTACCTGTGCAAGAAAACTTTACTCTGTATGTCAAAACATGTGAAAACAGACTCATTGATAAACTTAACAATCTGGCAGCACAATGACCAGGGATTTTAATAGATGGGGACTTGACAGAATACATTTTAAAGTGTAGCTGAAAGAAATATGAATTTTGTATATTTTCAAGAAGTCTAATTTGAAATAGACTTTGGAAAATTATATTCAATAAATACTTTAATTTTAGCCATTATACACTGGTTTTGCATATTATTCATTGTATATAAATTATTTTTCCCATTGGAAAATAAAAGCATTAAGACAGCATTAAGACTATTGAAATTAAAGGGAAAAAATCTGTTACTGTTAAATATCTTGTAAATAATATTCATATGCACATATAAACAGTGTTTATAATAATCATAACATTTGCATGAAACACCTTAGGGAAAAAAATATAGGGCATTAGGATCATCTTCAAGGCACAGGTCTTTCAGAATAATAAATTGAAATACCAAATGCAAAACGGATTAACCAAATGTGTAATAGTAAAAAATCAAAAAATGTGCAAGGTGATTGATAACCATTCAGCCACCATGAAAAAAATGCATCATCGATATTTGCTTTCCTCCTACAGGAACTGGAAAAAGCCTATCGTGGAGCAGGATGTGCCTTTGGATAGTAGCAGCAAATCGTTCCAATGAACAGAAAGCATTAGGCTGCATAAGGGCTTTAGTGCACTCGACACAGAAAAAGAGACGCAGGAGCAGCAAATGCAGCAGCTGGTTCGGTCTAAAAAGGGGAAGCCCATAATTTATGATTTAGCAATCTGGGTAACATCAAAAAAGATACATATGGTACACAGAATGCAATGGGATTGAAATCCTACTCTTCTCCGCCCTTTCTAAAAATAACTTTAAGATTAGTTAAATCATCAGTAGAATATGGATAATTAAAGCTTTGGCTTTAATCTGTTTTCTCACATGGGGGTGGGGTACAATTAGGTTGAAAGAAAGGGTATGTTAAAAAGACAAGATAATATAATCATGCTCTGTAACTTGTATTTATTTTTTTACCTTCAGGCTTCTGAGATACATACTTACACTTGAAATACAAGAATGTAGTTTTAAATCATGCTCCAGTCTAAAGGATAAATGATAGACTGAGCTTCAACTCTTCTTTAAAAATGAAATATATACTATGGGCAATCATAGTACTTTTACAATGATTCAGAAAATTAAAATAATATATTTTGATTTTAAAACTCCCACCTTAATTTGCAACTTTAATTCAAACATTTTTATATTTTTATATGTATCTTCATTAATTCTTTAGGGAAAAGAGTGAACCTCAAAATGAATATGGAATTGTGGTGCTTAATCAAGATGTAGATTTCAAGTTTTATTTTTTAATTTCTCTCTTTTTCAGAGCTGTTTTACATGTTTGTCTCTCCATTTGAAACTAAACGACTGTTTTAACAATCTGATTCGTGTGATAATTAATTTATTCTTTTTGTCTACTTTTAATATACTATCATGGTGTAATAAAATAATAGATGTGATTTTTCTACAAGTGTCAGACAAAAATGGAGGTTAAAAATCTGAATGTTCCATTTTGTGGATTTAATAGAGAATGAAATGTTTATGAAGCTAAGTTTATGAAGCATTTAAACAATAAACCATTGTGATTTTCTTACTATTACAGGTCATTATCATCATGATGATAACAAGACAAGGGTGGATATTAAGAGAAATAGAGACATAAAGTGCATTTATTAGATCAAAAAGGCAATTATGTAACTGCATAACAGAACTTTCCATTAAATACTGTAGCTGGAAATAGAAAAAAAGTATTTTGTTGCATTTCCCTGAGCAACATGAAAAATTGCTCTGCCCTGTTGATATTGAGATTTATTTCTAAACACCAAAATGGTTAAACAAAATGTTGGTTACCCTCTGTACCCTCACTTGAAGGAAACAGAAAAGCTTTAGCCTTCCATTTTTCAGGTCTCTTAGTTTTTCTTACTCCATTAGAGGATACTTGAAGAAAAAAAAAGTATGCAAGTGACCTGGAAAACTCATAAATCATTGCTCATTGACATCTAATTAAATTTCAGTAAATTAAATTAACTGATACAATATTAAAAAAAATAAAAAATGCTACATTCTGGGACTTGAAAAATCTTGCAGTTTGTTCATGTGAGACCTTAGTACAAAATTCTTAATATTTTTGTTCGTTTTTGTCCCCATGTGAAGTAAAAAACAGGCATAAAAACATATCTGTTCTAGGTGTGTTACAGGAAGAAAAACAGGGTGTGTCATTTTTTTATCATTCCAGAATTTAAACCAAATAATTCTTTCCCCATGCTCAATATCCAAGGGCTTTGCATTTCAGACGTTGTTTGCGTAGTACTGCTATTGCTAGAGAACAACAAAAATCTAAGGATCTTTGGCATATAACAGCACTGAATTTTACAGCTTAAATGCTTTTAGGAAAGTCCATGGTCATTGCTGCTCTGCTGATATATTATTAGGCAGAGAAGTTAAGAAAAATTAGCAGGAAAGCTAAGACTTTAAATTTAAGAAAAAGCAACTACTAATGAAATAACATTTCCTGCTTTGTGTCAAACTATATGCAATACATAGCAATCTTAAAATGGGACATTCACTTGTCCAGTGTCTTGGCAATTAGAAAGGAGAAAAAGAAGTGTTAAAAAAGCACATGCATAATTTAATATATTTATTAAAAGCTAATTTTAAATTCTGTACAAACAGCTATACCACACAGTGCTCAGTGTATTAATGGTTTCAAACACCAAATAGCTGCTTAACTTAGGAAATGGGAAAGATTTGACTCATTCTCAGAAGAGAGCTTTGGAAGCAGTAGAAGAGAAACACAGAAAAACTTTATATTAAATTATTCTTGTCTGGGTAAGACCCTGAGTATTTCTGCAATCTGGTGCAGTTTTGTTTTTCAATTCTTGGATGCAACGACAGCAGTTTTGAATGATAGGCTATAAAAAGCAAGCACACATAAGATTTTGGATTTATGTTCTTTATCTTTGGCTCTGACTCTTTCATATTCCCTCTTTCCTATTATATTTCAAGTAAATATTGATGTTCTTCCTTATAATACTGGAAATTAGTTTAAATCAACACTGAAACAAGATATATTTTTGATAATGCTTGTCAACAAATGAGGTCTTATGCTGTGCACATCCCCAGACTTCCATGAAGGGGAGAGAATTTAACTCATTTACCCATTATTAAGAATCTGAAAGGAGCAATTTTAACAAAAAACAATTTGAATATCTTCTAAAGTTATTAGCAAGCTTCTTAATGCCCCAGTGGCTATTCTAAGAGAAATTCAGTTGTACCTCATCAACTAGAGGACTTTCTCATGGTTGTATGTCAGAATTAATTATAGATTTATTTTATGAAGGAAATATTTATGGGCTATCCTTTCTACACAGAAATTTGAACTATTGACTTTAAGAACATTTTGAATAAAATAGTGTTGATCTAGGTACTAGCTATGAAAAAATAAAGACCTTTCTTCAAAGGCATTTGTTTGGGAGGACAGAAAGAACATACGGATTAATAACATATGCAGTCCAATAATGACTGCAGAACAAATTCCCTCTCTAAAAAAGAGTAAAACAAAATTCTAAGAAAATTGTTTCCATTTGAAAATACAACCATTTGGGGATGTATCTATCAGTGGAAATCCGGAGAATCATCATCTCAATCCTCTCTTTAGGAAACTGTTTTCCAGAGGAAAAGTTTGTAAACATACAACATTTTTTAGAATACTTCTGTCCCCTTTAGACTTACTTCCCATGTGTTATAATGTCTCAAAAGCATCAAGGATCTAGTCAGTTTGCAGTTGAATTAGACAAGCTTTCTTCCAGTAGCTACCATGCAAAGAGTTAAATACCTGCCTTTAGCACAGACAATATCTACTGTTCCATTAAGTAAAACATTATGAATTTGTACAAGTAACATTTCCAATAGTAGGATTTCCAATGAATCAAAAAGTTTAAGAAATAGGGCAATTTGTGTACCATTCCTCCAACCATTGTGTACCAGCCATTTCATGCCTCAAATTAGAATTTAAATCCAGCTCCAGTCAGACTCATCAAAAAATCTTTCAAATAGAGAATTCAAACTCTTAATGGAAATTCAGATCTACTTGAGGCTAAGATGCAAAGCAACTGGCAGCTAAACCAAGCAGTATGCTTTTTTTTGGAAGACTATGTCTACAACGTTGAAGCTTCTGACTCCTCAAACTGGAGCTTCTAACTCCTGAATCTTCTGGAAAAGACCAAGCAAAAACCTATACTAAATAACAAGTACATGCTGAATTCCATGTCTCAGCCACCACATCAATTATGTCTGTTTCTAACGCAAAGAAATTTAATCTCAAACTATTAGACAGATTCTCATATACTCTAGTGACAAAGTTTTAGCCTTCCTAGATCTAGACCAGATGTTTTTTCTTGCCTGACCAAAAAAAAAGTAATTTCAACAATCTCAAAATATATATATTTTTAATGAATCATGCTCACTGGCCCACCTTTATCTACTACTTCTATTTCTAATCTTATAGAGATTTTTCATCTTATCAAAGATGTGTCTTGGAGCTGAGACAGAAATTCATAACATTTTGTTTAAGTTGAAGATTGATCTACTCATAACAGTTCACTCCACTTAGAAGTAACATGTGTCTGTAGAATACCTATAAGCAAATGCTATGGCAGCTACAGTTTCTAAACAGACTACAGGTGATAAGAAAGCATTTATTAATATTTCATACTGTGATACATTCCTTTTACTAGCTGAGATAAATAATTTTCTGTTTTTAAGATTTCATGAAGGGGTATCTTTTTTTTCGCAATCTTATCTAATTATATTTTAATTATAAAAATTTTAGTAAATAATAAAGAAAGAATAATATATAATAAAGAAATTTTTTATTATACAGTTTGGAGAATTGTAAAATCTGGATTTAATTGCCAACTTTTTTTTCTCTAGATTTCATGTGTGAAACTGTGCAAGAACAGTATTCTGAACAATAACACCACCTAAAGTGAAAAAAATTAAAACTTGAAACTTCACTTTTTGTAAAACTGTTTCATTTAACTATACTATCTTAACAGGTACATTTCCCTACTGAAACATATTTTGTTATGCTCTTTGCTTGGCCACTGATTTGATTCCATGACAAATTCAAAACCAGTGACAGGTAGTTACTTTACTCTCCCTCAGTATTTAGGAGACAGTAGGACCAAAGACAGAAAAGTCTCAGTTGCAGCCAAGAAAAGTTACAAATATTTTTTGAATGCCCTGCAAAGAATAAGTGCCTTCCATGTCCTTAGGGATTTTTTGGGAAGTTACTGCTTAATTAAAAAGACATTGGAAAAATATTTTAATTGTCCTTGGAGCAGGGAACAAGGCATAATCTCTCTAGCTGAATTCTCTATCTACTTGGTTTGATAGCTGTATGTCCACAGGAACTGTGTGCTCGGCATGCACATTGAAAGAGTGCCAGTGAGGGGATTTGGGAGGGCTCTTCCCCATGCACAGCAGCTCCTTCTCTCCTAGATCAACCATTCAACAAGGAGGTGCAAGGAATGGCTTTGAACTCTGAACATTATGAGAATTAAACCTCAGCTCTACATACCCCCCACAAATGTTGCTGCCATCCAGATGATGTCAGCAGCAGACTGACCCTCCTCTCTTGTGCTGATGTGTTTATTGCAGAGAATAATCCCTGAGAAATGTATCCAGTTTTCACAATGCATAGCTACTCGGTCACATCCCTATGCAGGGTATCACCCTTTCTAATCCCATCAGGAGGTTATATTAAAATGTGAATAACAATACTTTAATTACTGCCATTGGTTTAAGAAATGCTATATAAGCAGAGAGGATATGGTTAAAACTACAGCCTAAAATCTTCAGATGAGGCTTTAATGAGTTGGAGAAAAGAAAGCTGTTTCTCAGGACTTGGCAAAGAGATGATGGACAAGAATTTCAAGCTTGGCTCTAGTACCTCACACTCTTTTTCTTTTTTTTTTTTCCCTTGGGGAGGTGTCAGGAAATGTCAAGTAGGCTGTGTAGATCAAGGCATAATTTGTAACAACACTGAGCAAACATTTCTTGATTTTACCAAACAACATTCTCATTTTGAATTCTTATTTAAATTACTCAAGTTCTGTCTACAAAAGTATCAGTAATAAAAATAAACACAAGGATTATGATGCAACCATCCTTGAAGAAGGCAAATAAAACATTTTTTTGTCCTGCATCACACTAAAATTACTTGGCATATAAAATGACACATTCTTCCAATTTAGAAAAGGAATGGATTTCAACACTCTCAGATTCAACCAAGAATCTGACAATAGAATACCAAGACCATTTTGGGGCACCAAACCTACAGACAAAACAAAATGTACATATTTATCAGTGTTGCTTGTACATTTATTACTACATCTGAATCAAACAGATGCTGCCAATATGCACACTGACCTGTGAGTGTGTGCTATGAGACTGTCATTACCAAGATTCCCATCAGATGTCTTCAGAAGTCTCAAATGTTTTGGTCTGTTGGACATGAATCCTCCTTTTAAAACAACACTATCAGAAGAAATTATTATGGCTGCTTAGGGCTGTAGTTAAGGTTGTACTCAGCAGTGAGTTACCTAGTTTGTACTTCCAGACAAACTATGACAAGCTAGGCAGTAGTTCAGATACAATTAGCTGAGAAGACTATGACTGACAACATGCCTTTATTCTCAAAATTTTAGCTACTCAGTTAGATGATAACTAAACAGATCCAATATCAAGAGCTAGATGTGAATAACACCTATCCCAGAGAATGCCCATTTGGCAATATACTGAAATTACATTCCCCCTTTTTTTTTTTTTTTTGTTTTGGAAAAATCTAGCTTTTACTGCACTAAAAATGATACATACACACACAAAACACAAAGCCCTGAGGCAAAGAAGACACAGGAGTTCTTAGAGTTCTAAATAGGAAACATTACATTTGTCAAGAGATAAGAAATTTCAATATCCCGAACTCTAAAAAGACAAAGAAATAAAACTATAAGGTTGTTACTGGTTGCTGCAATTGACTATTGACAAAAAAGTCTATATTAACTTCCCATAAACTTCTAATGAAGAGAAAACATTCAAATTTTGAAGAGATCTTCTAAAATACTTAATCAATATCTAGGACTGTGCTTCTCAGATAATGGAGATGAGCACCTCTCAAGAGTTGTATAACTTCTAACTAAAGTAGTAGAGTAGGTAATAAATATAGATATTAATCGCAAGATGAAGTGGTTTGTGGGATTTAGGGCTTGATAACTGACACAGAGCAGCAGTGAAGAATGCCACTGTGCTTGAAGGAAAAAATTACTATTCAATAGAAGCACTGGATCTCTGCCAGTCTTCCAAAGTTGAGATATATAAATTCTGCTTGGATCTGACTAGACAGGGAGTGCTTACCACTCCTATTATTTTTATTGCTTTACTTTGTACCACCAAAACAATAAATACCTTGTAGGACCGAACACATGCTATGAATATGATAGTGCTTTCCTACTGAATAAATTTTTCAGTGCCCAGATCAAAGCATTTAGATGCACAAGTGGAGAAAACTATTAGTCAGATAATAACCCACAACATACCTTGCTTGATTTCTTAACCAAGTCATATGTGGTTATTTTCATTGGAAGTGTCAGAAAGACAGCTGACTACTGTACAGATCCTGAAGTATCACCAACTTGACTGAAGAGGAACTTTCAGTAACTGTCCTCTACTCAAACTCATTTGTAGTTTGCATAGCACATGCCCTGTGCCTCAGTTCCTAGATTAGTCAAATTCAGTACATACATCCATACAGAACCTCAGCAGCAATTTCAGCTTAAACACAGCCTTTGTTGAGAAATACAGAGGGAAAGAATGATGCTGGTTTTTTTTTTCTAATCATAGCAAATAATAAATTAAATGGACAAGAAACAGAAACAAAGTTGGAATTCGAAAGAACTTCAGAACCTCTCACCAGAAGTTGTTAATCTCATTACACTCCCTACTACATTAAAGTAGCCTTAGCCATAGTACATAGTGATGGTATACAATACACACAATCATATCACACTCTATTCTTTAGATAATGGTCTAGGAGCCAATAATCAGAAAGTCTCACAGAGCTTGTTAGTAGAAAATCTTTGTGTATTTCCTAGGTATGTCATGTAACCACTGTTCTGGTTGCAGTCATCCCTATTCCTCCTAAAGGTGTTTAGACTTAGAATCTAATTTCCAAGGCTTATGGGATAAGAGAGAAAAATTTAAAAACCCTAAAAATAAGAAGAACGAATGTGTAAACAAGTAACTCTTTGCTCCAAATATTATGACTCTTACACAGTGACTTGATAACAGTAAAATGCACAGAACCTAATCCATGTTTTGTGATATAACCTACAGGTTACAGGATTCTTCACACAAATACCAGCACACAAATACAAGCACACAAAATCAAGACTTACAAGACACATAGCAAAGTAAGTAAGGCATATCTTTATTACGAAATTCTTTAGCTTGTTAAGTTTTGCCATGTCCTATGACCAGAGCAAGGGGAAAAAAATCCCAATGATTACTAATGCCACTACTTGTAAATGATAAGTTTTAAACCTCTGGATTTATTGAGGTTTACCAGGAAAAATTATGCAGAATGAAGAAGCTCGTAAACATCAACAAATCCAGGAGTTCAGAATATCCTGTTTAATGACTGCTTTCCTGACAGCTCCTACTAAATGGAAAAATACTTGTGATCCAACCTTGGGATTTTTAAGGTCAAAGTTGAGTTTCATGTAAGGTTCAAAGTTTTCTTTCTCCCCATGATCTAACTATTTCACTTTCTTCTTTGGTTGGCATGGGTTTATTGAGTCACTCCTGTGCATGTCCATCTTAAAGAAAGGGCTTTTTTTTTTTTTTAAGTAAAAGACCCTGCAGAATATTCTAGAGAAGATTCAGCAACATGTGACAAAGTCAAATCCCTTCAAAGGGAAAGCTTCTTTCCCACACCACTCAGGAAGTGTTCTGAGTACTGTGAACCCACAGAAGTGCTACACAGTTGGTACAAAGATCCAATTTTACTCCAAAATAAGGATAATTCCAACACTGTTTCCAAAATTAAGACCAAGTCTGTTGATTGCATCTACTGGGGCAAAATGAGAGTTTTGAAGGTAGGCATAGATCATAATAGATCTTAGCTTTGGAGACAGTGGGCCAACACTGAGCACCATGTAAGATACCTCTCTTGCTCACAGCTTTGTACTTTCTGCATTAGAATTACCTAATAATAAATGAACATAGGGGTTGTCAAGTCTAGTCTCTTCTTAAGGAAGAAGAGGTGGTATTTCCAAAAAAACAAAAAGGAAAAAGGAAAGGCCACTTGGCCATTCTAAATTTATAAAGCAGTCAAACAGGATTTGAAAGCTCAGCATCACTGTGACAAAGAGGAGCTGTTCTTGTTTTAATGGAAGGTTGAGACTTTGTCTCCAGCTCTTTATAATCTGTTTCCCTCCCTGGCCCACGCATTAATCTCACTCCCATGCAAGCAGAGCCAGCTGTTCTTCAGCCAGTAGCTTCTTGCAGCAATTCTGATTTCCAGTGGCAGCACAGAAGTGCACACACCGTATGTTCTTTGGACATTTATTTATCTGACAGAGCTGGGCAATTATAAAGACATAATGATAATTTATGAACCCAAAAAAAAGGCTTCTCCTACTTAAATTTGTCCCTCGAGAAAACAGAACACCATCTACTTGCAGCAGACAATTCATGAACATGATAACTAAAATATGAACAAACTCTATGAGCAAATAGCAGCAACAAACTAATCAAAATCATGACCTATTTATGGGTTGATTATAACAACAAAAAATGACTATAAATAAGTCCTGGGTAATTTGTGAACCAAATAAAGGGCTGCAATTCTCACATATAAATCGCTGTCAATTAATAATTTAACCAGCTCTAGTTAGAGCCATCTATTTATTAAGAAAGTTCAACAACTGGATCTGGCAGAATTATTTATCTCTATACACAGTGAGATAAAGAGCCAAGGGAAATCAGTGCTGCTGGACATTTTAAATGCCCTGTTTGATCCTCTGGAGCCCCACAGTATCATTTGTGACTCTGTAGCCCCAATTTTAGATGTAGCCACTCTCATTTTAGTGTAGCCAATCTCATTTAGATTTTAGATGTAGCCATTCTCATTTTAAGACCACTTAGCCCAGTACAGATGACACAATACAAAAAACAGGGAAAAATCAACATTTCTTTTGTTAAATTACATAGAAGAACACCATTATTGCATTATCCTTCTTTGCCTTTAGAAGTGTTCTACATGGAAAATAACATAAATATGCTAGCAGAAATGTATAGCAAGCCTTCTTAGAAAAGCTAGGATAAATCCCAGAGTGATCATTAGACTCTTCAAGACAAAACCATGCAATCTTTTACATATTTTTTTTTTACTTTGCAGTATATTTTTTCCTGAAAAGATTAAAAATATAAACAAAATGGCTCCATGCATGAATTCAGCCAGGGTTTTCCTTTATAAGAAATAGGTGTCACTGCAAGAGCAGAAGAGAGTAAGGTTATTCATTTTATGGTTCCCTGTTTGACTTTTTGAAATAAATGTTCAAAATCATCACATTGCTGTCAGCACTGGTGTCTTCCAACATGCACCACCTTTCCCAATCAAAGTAACTGATGAGTATCCTTCCTTCAAGTGTCCTAAAATGACACTGCATAAGGGCAGAAGGCAACAACTTACAGGGAAATAGTTTTAAAGCTACTGCAAGGGTGCTTTACAACTCTGTAAAAGCGCACTATACCTTTGTCAAACAAAGGCATAAAAACAAAAACAACTGTGTTTTCTGTAACAACAAAAGAGAAATGGTTTTTAAAAAGTGACAACTGTGTGCCATAGTGCATATGCCCCATTATCCATCTGTACTCTGATTCCACTGTTTCTTTTTTTGAGCTAGAAAGGATAAATACATACAAATAGACTACCTATTACTTTCACAGTTGACTTCTGACTCAAATTACAACTACTTTGCTCCTTATTATTATTGCATTTATATTGTAAATTCTAGATTAAGAAAGTGGGCCTTAACTGAGATGAAAAGTCTGTATCTCCTTTCTACAGAAATGATCTACAGATTACTTCCAAGAACCTCAATGCACTTAAGATAATGCAGTCAGGAACAGCACCAAACGGGAAAAAATGCAGCCAACTTAAGCTTTGTTGCTCTCTTCACCATGTATGAAATATAAAACATATATACGCATTTATTTTTGCTTATAACTTTCAGGATAGCAACTGCACAGATACTACATAAATTCTGACATCATGCATATTGAACTGTGAAAGCTGCACACTTTGATCAGAAGCTGTAAAGTGCCAGGAAAATGACAATATTTCATCAGAGACTTTTAAGTAACAACACACACAACTTTTTTTCTTGCTAAGACCTTGGGTTGTTTCCTAGAAAAAAAAATAAGTATACTGATTAAAAATCAAAATTTACAGGATAGAACTGTAACAAAAAATCACAGAGAAATCATATTAGGGAGTACTTTGCATCAGTTTACTCCCATCTATCAAGACAAACAGAAGAATTACAAACTGTTATGATGGCATTCCCAAACTGAGTTTCAAGCAAACTTCCAAACCTTTTTATTAGATTGGGACTAGTTTCTGTATAATCTACAGTTTCAGGGCTTCATGAGAAAAAAGTGTTACATTTGTGGATATTTACTACCTGTTTCAATGCTCTAAAGGCACATGTATGAAAATTCTATCTGCATTTTCCAAAAAGATCTTTATACATTTCTTCATGAAACCTCTCTACTTGTCATTATAATTGCTGTATTTGTTTCATCAGAATTATTTTTGTCATTATTCCCTGGATTGCTAACTGCAGTTTTTAGAACTTCTTGGAAACCTGCTGTAACATCCTCCAGTGACCTTTAAGCCTCAGATAAAACCTGGATTTATGGCATAAAAATTGTGGTTCACTTCAGTGAACAATTCATTCTTCAAATACATGCAATGGAGCCAACAATAAATCTTGCTTCAGGTTTCATACTCTTTTTCTAGGTCAGTCATACCCCAATTTCATCAATGCTGTACTATAAATCCCAATAACTAAAATCTAGCACTGGGCATATAACACTTCTACTCAGGATACAGAGGAGACATTCTCTGTGCAGTGGGATTAAAGAACAGAAAAAAACATGGGAATTTTTCACCATGCAGTTTTTAAGGATGGCCTTTAAAGTTTTTCATCAGACAGTGAAAGTATTATCCTTTCTGAACTCCCAAGTTTATTATATGTTTATAATGCCCTCAAACTACATACTGTATCTAAAAATGTTCTTATTCATTTGAGTAAATAAATACACTTTGAAAAAGTCCTCTGAATAAGGGCTACCTGCTCTTGCTGCAGCACACTATTTTGAAAAAAACATATCAGCAACATTTTTATCCATGGGACACCTAGGCACTTATAATGTAGGAAAGAAATGAAATAGAGGAAAGAAATATGAAGATAGGGGAGAAGGGACAAAAGGGAGGGAAACCAACTATGATGTATTGATTGGAACTTTTTGTTTTTATTGAAGAAAGAGGCCTTTCAAACTTAGAGTTTTAAGAATATTTAGTGTTTCTATAGACTGCTCTACATTTCATGTTCTGTAATAGATGATTTTTAGCTCAGAACATCATGAATGCTTTAGTTCATCCATGCATGCTTTCCTTGATCTTCCTTTTTAAATCAAGGAAAATTGTTCCAGGGATTTCTTCTTGCCTAAAGCCAGCAGTACAAAATGTGCAGGAATTGATATATCCCTTCCGTAGAAGTCAGTACAGTGAAAGATTAAGATGTTTCTCCAAAGCACCAAAGCATATTTTTATATAAGCAGAGGCTGTTAAGCCATAGCACACAACAATCTCCTAGCAGAATGATGACTTGGCAAAGGTTTAGGAAATAAAGACTGTTGATTCAGCAGATTAATGCATTTCTTTGCTTACTTCCAGTCTCTCCTAAAGTAATACTATGCCTATTTAAGGTTTAATCAAATTAGATTATACTTTTATACTGCCAGGGTCCTTCTCCCATGTAATATTTTTTATTCTAACAACAGGGTGGCTAGATGAGAGGAAGAATGTTCTCTTAACTATTGGCCATCTGTTTCAAAAAATGGGATTTCTGCTTTGAACAACAAAGACAGCAGAACATTCATTTTTATTAAATCTAATCTGTATGCCTACTTTTCCACTGAAGCTTTGTGCATTTTAAAAGACAATTTTTGGAGAACATTGGAATGAATTATAACTACAAAAGTTATGTGGTGTACATCTTTCACAGCATGGTTTGGGCCCATCCTGCTTTACACTGCTAAGTGCAAATTGTATACTGACAGAACTTACATCAGAGTTGAATGCACGTTCCTACAGGCAGCAGAAAGTGGCAGAAACAATGGCACCTATTATTACATCATTGAATAAAAATGCAATTTAGCCCAGCCAATTTGACATGATACTAGGATACAATAAGCCCAGGATAATTAAAGTTGGAAAGGAGATCAGAAGGTCTCAAGTCCGACCTTCTGCTCAAAAGACAGCTAGCTTTAACAAACTGTGTTGCTGTCTGGTCTCAAAAACCTCCAAGAACAGAGACTGCAGAACTTGTTGCTTGACTGTCCTAGAAATTAGAAAGTTTTTTTTTTAATATCCAGTCTGAAACTCTCTGCCTGTTGTCTTTTGTCTTCTGGCCATGCACCAGTGTGAGTAGCCTGTCACCATTCTCCATGTAAACTCCCTGTAGGCTCCCCACAATGCCTTTTCTCCTCAAGGATGAACAAGGCCAGCTCCCTCAGTTTCCCTTCCTAGGGCATGGTGCACCAGCCTCCAACAGAAAGCAGCTCTCCACTGAACTTGCTCCATGTCCTTCTTGAACTGGGGGAGGCCAAAACTGGGGAACAACCTCTTCCCTTGATCTCCTGGCTGTATTCCTAGTAATACAGCCCAAGATGCTATTGGCTGTCTTGCAGTGATGGCATCCCTTCAGCATGCCTAAGTCCTTTGGATGGCACATCCTCCAGTGTAACTACTGGTACCCTAGTGGGATGCCACCTGCACACATGATAGAGATCTCCTTCTCCTCCTCCAGGTCATTGATTAAAACTTGTCAAATAGGACAGCACTTGGCTCCTTATCACTTCTACACATCACATTAAACTACCCTCTGAGCCTGACATCCTAGCAGGTTTTAGAGATCCCGCTGCCCACCCATATAGTCCCTATATCCTAATTTGGATATATGAATATTGTGGCACACAGTATCAAAAGTCTTGCTAATGCTGAGGTACTACTTTCTCCTTATGCACAAATCCAGACGTTTCACAATAGAAAGTTATCAGATTTTCAGATGAGCTTAACCCTTAACCCATGCTGAATGTTCCAAATCACCTTTTTCTCCATCTTGTGCCTAGAGAAATGTGCTCCAAGGAGGTGTTCTCCTTGACTTTCCCAGGGACAGAATTCCCACTAGACTCTTGCTCCCCAGCTCATGGAATCATAGAACTGTTTATCTTGGAAAAGACCTTTAAATCATCAAGTTGTTGTTAACCCAACACTGATGGATCCACCATTAAATCGCGTCCCTAAGCCCCACATCTACATGTTTTTCAAATTCCTCCAGGGATGGTGAGTCCACCGCTTCCCTGAGCAGACCATTCTAATGCCTGAATACTGTTTCAATGAAGAAATTTTTCCTAATATCCAATCTAAATCTCCTCTGGCAAAACTGCTCTGCTCAAAAACCTCCTCTGGAGGTGGTTTCCTCTGGTCTTACTGCTTGTTACTTGTGAGAAGAGACTGACCCCGACCTGGCTACAATCCCTTTTCAGGCCATTGTAGAGAGGATAATGTTCCCCCTGAGCCTCCTTTTCTTCAGGCTAAACAACCCCAGCTCCCTCAGGCACTCCTCACAATACTTGTGCACCAGACTCTTCCAGCTCTGTTGCCCTTTGCTGGACACCCTCCAGCACCTCAATGTCCTTCTTGTAGTGCAGGGTCTGAACACAGGTTTCAAGGTGAAGCCTCACCAATGGTTGAGTACAGAATGAATGGTTGAGTACAGAAAGAAGATCACACCCTGGCCCTGCTGACCACAGTGTTGCTGATACAGGCCAGGATGCCCTTGGCCATTTTGGCCACCTCGGCACACGCTGGCTCATGTTTCCAAATTTTTTATTCCAAATTTTAAATTCATGTTTCCAAATTTTATTTACCACCACTTTTAATGCAGTAAATAAAGTAAATCAGAAAAGATGTAATGACAACATATCTCAGACTGGTAGTAACTGTCAGCCCAGTCTTTTATCTCTCCCAAATATGCACATACTCTGTGGTGTTAGGAGCTTGGGGTAGAGGTTTTGTGGGAGTAAAGTTGGACACTGGGGAAATTCAAAAGCCTTAAACTTGGGTTGTTTCCAAAATTATTGTTTATTTTCAAAGTTAAGGCTGCTGCCTTTTAGTTTCTGTTGTTTACAGAAGTAGTGGCATTTTTCTCAATAATCTTTTATCATATTCAGTTTATGATAAAAACTCAATGCTAATAACTCCACAGTTTCTACAAAAGCAAAGGCAGGGCTCAGGAGAAATAAGATGCTGCACAATTAACAATATAATGAAATTAAAATTATGAGCTGTACCCCAGAAGAAGGTAAAGTCCCACCTTTCTCCTACAATCTTAATGTATAAAAAAATTATATTGTGTAATTTGGTACATCTTGGGATTTTTAAACTACACTTACACTCCACTGGGGTAGAAGGAATGTTAACAAAATTCACTGGGATTCAGTGAAATACATCTGAAATAGGACTGACTACATCAAGAAAAAGGCAAGAAAATAATGGGGGGTTTATCAAGTGCTTTCTCACATTTAGAAAACATACACTGTACACTTGAATTCACTTACACTTAAATTCAGCATGTACTGAATTTTCACTAAAGATCCAGCTAAGTACCCTGCTTCATTCATTCCATGAATGATCAAAACCAGTACAGAGAAGAATGAAAGTGAAAGGCAAGCATATACCACAAGGAGCACAGGAGCAGTATCTTTTTCTTAGCAGCATAAAAAGAACACAGAATCACTCCTGAACACAATTTATTAATGAACCATGAAGCATAAAATTTTAGATCCTCACTTGCCTACTCAAATGTAAATGGTTACACACACCAAGGGAAACTGAAACCTAAAGGCAATCAGAATTATGAAAAAAGTCATTATTCTTGGTGCTTCCAAGACTGTAAATAATGTAAATATCCCACAATGTAGTGATAGTCTCTTCATATAAAATCAATTCAGTACATATATCTGTAATTCAAGTTTGGTCAGGAGGCCTCTAAAATACAACCACTTAGCATTGACATGATTTCACTTAAAATGCTCTGATTTACCAACCAGCAGGCTGTTTTGACTAGAACGGGTCAAATCCAAGCATATTTTAACCTATTAAAAGCTTTTCTGTTACTTCCCAGCTTTCAAAGAGCACAATGAGACAAACTGAACATTAACAAACCATTGCTTTGATTAACTATTCCCTACTAATGTGCATAAGCCCAAGTACTTAAGAACAATCCTAAATTTTATGCCCTGAGGATTTAAACATATTAGCCCAATCTAGTACTCAGTCCATCCAGTCAATTCAGTCCAATCTATTCAGTCTCAGCTGGGGACACCCTTGTTCTGCAAAACAGTTCTCCAACATCCTCGTTATTTTTAAGACTGAAATTTTGAACCAAGAAGGCAATAGCTCTAATGAAGGCAATACAAGGTGGAGGGTTGTTTTCCTTTTCATGCTAAGCTTACATATAAATGTGTAAAAAATGAGGCATGGTATCAAACTGCATAATGAATATCTTAAAAATGAGATTAAAAAAGAAGTTAATAAATTATATTTGAGCCAAAAGTTCAGACATAGAAAGAGTAGCTGTATTTGGTATTTACAAAGTTACTTCTTTATCAGAGAGTCCTAAACCATCTTATCTTGGGCCCTTAACTTTGTACCCTTAACTAAGTAAATGGAACAAAAGATGGTGAAACTTTGGAAGTCTTGTTTGTAAAATTTCCAACACTTGATTTGATTTAGAAGCTTCACAGCTTCAAAGAGAATAGGAAACATACACCAAAATTGGAGTTCACAACATAACATAAAAGTCATTCTAATGGCTAAATTGATCTATTCAGAAAATGTAGAAGATAGACAGGTGATTGTTTCAAAGAGGAAAAACTGAAGTCCAAGGTGCTGTACACCCATTTCATAAGCAATTAACAGCACATTAAAACCCAAAGACCTCATAAACTTTTGCAATTATCCCAGCAAGGAAGATTCATACCTGTGGCAAGATAGATGATATGGAAAAGCGTGTCCTTGCCCTGCACAACATCCACAACCACGTGGGAAAATCGGCTGTTGTCTTCCATGAAGTAAGGAATTGGAATAACTGGTTGAACAACCTCATGCATTAAAAAGAATTTTTGTGCATCTTGAAGATTTCTTTCAGTCAGATTTACATACAAACCCTGGTCCATGGTGCCACACTGTAAAGACAGAAAAGTAGCATGACTCTATGTGCCAACAATAACAATATATTTGCTCTCTAATTTACAGTGCAAGAAAATAAAAGCAAGAGCATATCTCATAATGGCAATGTGGAATTTGACATTCAGGTCCCATTTTGGTGCTAACCAGACTGTCCAAGGACTCAAGGAATTCAGTTTTCCTGAGGCAGTATCATGGAGGCTTCAGAATTCTAAGCAATATGGAAGAGCACCATACTGACCAGCACAAGTGAATTATGGAAACATTTTGCTATATCCTATGTTCACAGGGCAGGAAGGAGAAAAACTACCATCCAAAAAACCAAATGACTTTCTGTCTAGTTTCCCTTATAATTTTCACAGACCTCAGTGCTGAAGACATAACAAATTTTCAAAGGAAGCCTCATGCCCTACCCCAGCCAGGGTCTGACAGGAATCCCAGGTGAAAGTACAACATGCAGTTCTAGTTCTTCTTAGGACTTTGTATTAAGTAGAAAAACTGGACAGTGCAGATACTGCTCTATTACATATTATCCACAGCAAAGACTTTTTTTGCATTAAAACTGACCATATTTTAAATATGAACACTGTGCTCTGTTCTTACAGGAAAACACCCACTAGCTGCATGGACAAGTTTCAAACATAAAAAAAAAAAAAGCAAAATAACTGGGAGTTAATTTTAACATACTTGTTTGCAGCTGAAGACACAAAAGAGAAAGCTTCTTAATGCATGGGAATATATAAACATTTACATGTTTACTCAGCATAAATGCATCAGAGAAGTAAAGTACTACTTCACAACATTTATCAAATATTTGAGAGACGTGAAAGTCACCATTTTCATTCTGCTTTACTATGTCATAAACTATGCCATGAATTACAGCATGAGCAAAATAATAGTGTGCAAAACGGTACCAATTTTTTTTTTATTATTACCATGTTTTCAATCAAAAATTGAGTGATTGTTCCAAATCCACAAATGCTAAAAAAATCAAACAAATTATTTCATAATGGGAGATCAGATGATGAAGAATAATAAATTAGCAACTGGCAGGAAACAGTTACTTGCTCTGTATGTAGCAGAGAAGAAAACAATGTTCCTCAAAACTGAGACTCCAATAGTATACTAAAATGGGAAATAATTCATTAATATAAACCAGCCTCGGAAATACAATGATGTTACTATATCTACATAGCAGTAGTCTTCCTTTAAATCACAGACTTCTCTCTGTTGCTACTGAGTACCTACTCAGTATATATGAATACTCAGAGGATAAATCTACTTCTAGGACTACACAAACAGAATTTATGATCCTTTATCATAAGTACTCTAACAAAGAAAAGTGCTTTCTCAGAACAAAACCGATGACTCAGTCAATGAATATATCTCATCCATGTGAAGTGTGTACTCTAAAGTCACAAAGTCAAGTCACAAAAATTGGTTAAAGCTCTAAGCATTAGACTAGCTTCTAGTATGCATCACTGCTGCAGCTATGGAACCAGAAATGTAGCAGAAAGTTATTCAAAGGAACAAAAAGCAGCATCAGCAAAAGAAGAGAAGTTGGACATTAGAGATACCTAGAGATCAGTTGACATCAATTGCTTTCAATATTGTGCTGTAAAAGGCCACATTACAGCTCTTATCACTAGCTCTGCCTTCAAAGCTGTTTGTGGCTCAGTGAGATATGATACAACTGTTGTCACTGTTCTTGTAAATTGGATGAAGTACCAGCTGTATTAAAATCAGCCAGGCCATCTAAGAAATAAATTTCAACACCTGCCTTGACTGGGACTTGGAGACGTGCACTAAAAGTACAGCAGAGACCTAAACTGGTTTTACACAGCCATCAGGCTGTCATGTTTCTTTGTAAGTACCATTCAGTATGGGCTGCTCTCACAATAATTAACACCACATTAATGCAAGGTTTGTAGGGAGAGTTTAGTAAGTTTTATTGGATGTGCTTACCTAGTCAGAAAGGTGATAGGATTTTTACATACTAGCATTTTTTCAGGCTTTCTCCTTCAAAAATTTAGCCTCTCTTAGACCCTCTTCCTATCACTATTTTGACAATAGAAGTATTTCTATGACAGGTTAAAATTTGTATTTGCATACAAATACAGCCTGCTTCTGCAGGCTTCTGGCATACTTAGAGTATTGTCACTTGGCTGATGACAAACATACTACTTAGGAAAGATATCATGGCTCCAGTCTATAACCTGTGCCTTATTTTCCTTCATTTGCATAGATCAGGAAGTAATTAAAACTACCTATAATCCCCAATGGGTGATTCTTTTTCATGCTAGAAAAGATCCTATGACTCTTACAAGCTAGGGAAGGCTGTTCCAGGAGCAGAAGTGAACTTGTGAAATTACACTGAGATTAAGGGAGGGTGAAAAGTGGATAGAGGTGACTACACTTAAATACCTTGATGAAAAGCTATCATTGTTAATCACAACATTAATGCTGCTTTTCCTTCCACATTGTAAGAAGCACACTCATTAAAATTGTTCTACTAGGAGTGGTGACTATGCAAAAGATGAAAACAATGCATATGTGCTTACTGAAATACCCCATTCTTTTTATAGAGTTCCTCTAAATGACCTTGGACTAACTGGTTTTACACTGTCAGCCAGCTGCAGATTACTACACCCTCTGAGGCTAAAAAGTTCAAATGAGAGGAAGAACATGTCACAAATCCTTTTAATCTGAGTCTTCAGGGAGTGTGAACTACCTTGCACATAAAAATATATAAAATTTTGATCACTGCTCCTTTACCACCTCCCTTTCACTTTCTTTTTTCTGCCAGACACAGTTCCATTTTTAAGTCCTAATAGCACAAATACAATGTAAAAGAGAATAATTGTTTGATCATACTTCAAACAGGAGTTAATGTCACCTAGACAGACAACTATAGAGTTTTATTTTGACAGAAGATTGAAGTCTCCTACCCTTAAAGGTACATCTATTTTTCAATTAAAATAATTTTGTGGAAGGATAATATTAAAATTAAATATATTGAAATAAGGGGGTCTCCTAAGCACTTTTTAAAATTTAGGGGGTTTTTAAGGTCTTAGGCTACAACATAGTGAAAAATTTGATTTATAATTTATGAACCATACAGTACTTTGAAAAAAGCTCACATAAAATATTGTCCTTCTCCCACATATCCATACCTGAAAATTAGGGTTAGGATTGGGATATGGAAGCCAAGCAGAGCGAGAGTTCTCCTGGTATTTGAAGGGTCCATTGAAGGCCTGAGTTATGGCACTCAGATTGAAAACACAAACTGCTGAGGCTGCTATGCTGTTCCTGCAAAATAAATAAATACATTAACCTATGTAATAACATTAAGTAGTCAAATTGCTGAAAAATAAATAAAAAAGGCATTAGCTCTTCAATCCTTCAAGTAATTAATTAAGCAGATATGATCAGCCAGGAGATGATATCTCAAAATAATGATATATGATGAGCTGATTAAGCATAGTCATTGCATTAAAAATATTTATCAGCCCTAGCAAGAAGCCGGTGTGGGGAAAAACTCAGATCTTCCTACTTTCTGCTGCTGCTCTAATACCATACTACACTTCTAATACCATGAGACACCTCTTTTCTAGGTACAAAATTCAGGATTATATTATTCTCAGGGTTCAATAAAGTTTCTTCCACACAACAAATGGCTACATGACATAAATAAGGTTTTACAGTGGGTATGTCTCTAGATCCTATGGAATCCCTGGACAAGACATGTCCACAAAAATCCTGCCTTCCAAGAGATGTTGTACAGCAATAAGAATGCAAGTTGCAGAAACCCATCAAGAGAAAACAACCTGGACTGCTTTCAAGATATCATGTTAAAAAAATAAATATCAATAAATGGCAGCTGGACAAAACACAGTTTCCTGGGTTTGCCTTGAAAATGTGATGTACAAGGCAATAAAGTAATTCTGCATAGTGTAAAGAATATAATCTAAAAACTATGGAAGTTCCTAATCTGGAAAGTTGCATTACTCTTTTCCTCATTTTGAGATAATGGAATAGATAAGGAAGGTGTCAATTGCACAGGTTTCTTGTTCCAGCTAAAACTGCTGGCAAGTGATCCACACAGCATTCTTCTCTGTTTTCTTTTTTTTTTTCCTCTATTTTTTTTAAGCTTAGCCTGGAATTTACACAGGGCTTAAGAAAACTTACTACAGAAACTCCATAATGATGAGAAAAAAACCCAACAACTGAAGAAAAGAGCTAGGATATACGGATTAAATACCAGGACAAAAGAGCAATTTGCTTTCTTATGCTTGTCTCTCTTATTTCAAAGGAAGCTAAAAGAAAGCCCAAAACTTCATGTTCCATGCTTACAACTTCTGCAGAATCAATCATCATTGGAGCTGATAAAACCCCTGCTTATATCACTAAATGCACTTGACTAATATTAACTGTACCAATGTTTTCTTGAATTTCATGAAGTCCTACGAGGACATGAGATGTTTACAGATTTTTTTGATAGACTGAAAGAAAGAAAATCACCTTTTCCATGCAGCAGTGGCTATAGTGGATTGATAGTCAACCACATATAAAAGGTGCAGGTTTGGCTGTTAGAGAAATGTTTCCATTTTTCCCTCCACAGGTATATTAAATTATACTAAAAAAGCATATAGGTCCACTAAAGTCATTGTAATTCTGAAGATATTGAGACTGAAGAATTATGAATGCCACTAAGTTATATCTAATGCTGTTACATGAATAGAAAGGAGTATGTTCTTCCCTGCCATAGGAAACACTTGTGTTTCTCTACTGTCACTTGCAGGCCAGAAAGGTGGATCATATGAGTTCCACAAACTATTTTTGAACAGGTAGTCAGCATGGGGAAGTAATCCTAGCTCTAAAATATTTCAAAAATGTCAAAAAAATTTAGTTACAACATTTGATGGCAGGCATTTAAGTAGAGCAACAGAAAAACCCTACCCTCAGAGAGTTATAATTAATTGGTTCCTCTTTGAACAGTTCATCTCTCTTGGACATTCAGAACATTGGGCCATGGGGGAAGAGGAAAGGAGAGGCAAGGTTTAAAATACTGTCCACTTTCATGTGGCAAAGGTAGCCTTAACAATAGCAAGTCCATTTTCAGGAGAGGCAGGAAGCATCAGGAACATCATTCCCCTTCCATGGCCAAAGCCCCATAGATTTTCTAGAGCAGAATTTCTCTGCTCAGGCTTTTTGTGGCAGGAACACCTCTAGGCTACTTTGACTTCTCAAGAAAGATCTGGTTGAAGAGTGTATGTGGATGCCACCTGTCAAATACCTGTCTTTTAGTACATGAACTAACTAGGAAAACAGAACAAGAAGATTAAAAGTACTGATGGAAACAACAGCAATTTTTCTTATTCCCAGTAATCCCAAAGTCTCTGCTCTCTTTACATAAACAGTGTTTAGATTCCCTACATTACTCCATTGCAGAAACAGGCTGAGCTCATCATCCAGTGCCATAGTTAGGAACTGCCACAGCCTGGTGCAAGCATGTCATCACTAGTCTTGTTCACAGCCTGAGCTGCCAGCCCAGGGGCTTGCTTCAGTCTGGAAGATGCCTAAATGAGCTCAAATTCATCCTTACTGTCTAGAAGGCATAGGGATTACAAATTTTTTGGCATTAACTTGTGAATGCTTCCAGCTGGTTAATGGATATTTATACAAGGTCTGTTCAGGGGTGCCTTACCTATGTTTTAGGTGCCTAAGGACCTTTTAAAATTCTAGACAAAACTGATTTACACAGAAAGACCGTATAAGAAGATCAGAGATTTGGAACTCGAAATGAGAAATTATTCCATGGTCTGAACATTGGGCTGCACAGCCGTAACACAGAAGCTGCTCTTGCTGAGCAGCATTTGAACAAAAGTCATCATGTTTAAATTTAAAAAGGACATTTCTGAGATAAATCTCTCTTTTTTTCTATGTCTATTCAACTTTTTATTATTTAACAAACTTGAATTTTTAAGACCAAATTGTACTTCTATTTTTTTCTTTCATTTTACCTTACTGATAAAACAGGTTCACTTAAAATTAGGTTAAATTCTTGGTTTGACCTTCAAACTTGCATAAGGGTATGTTTGGACTACATTAAAAAACCAAAGAGCACTTCTTGTGCTGTTTTTGGTAAGATGAGTTCTCTATGACATGTCAAATTCCGTCATGTCAAACTCATGATCGTGTCACATTACAATTATAAATTATTTATTTCAAAAATACATCATGCATTTATGTATTAAAATAGTAAAAATAAAAACAAATTAATTTCTAACATTAAGTAAAGAATATGACAGAATAGTCTTAAACACAACTGGCTTCCTGCAGTAAGGAAATATTGAGAATTAATTTCTTCTCTTGTGTTTTCAACAATTAATGTAGGAAACATTTGGAAATGACACTTGTTCACAGGAAACAGTGGATTAGGCAAAAGAGTAGTTTGAATTTATGATGTTTACTTGGCATATGCAGAAGAGAGTAGCTCAGAAGTTCTAGGTTTTGCCATCACAAACAGCAAGAAAATAAAATATATTATTCAGTCTACTTACACATTAGTGGTAAAAATCCCATAGATCAAGTCCAGTTCTGGCAGGAAGAAAGTACTCTGAAGTTCATTATAGTAAAATGGAATTTCTCCAGGGCGAGAGCAGTTCAGACGAGCTTTCATGAAGGTAGTCCAGGTATCTGCCAGCACAAACTTGCCACCAATATCATTTTTACACACCCGAGCAGCACGAGAGAAAACTGTTTTCCCACAGTCATGTTCCACTGCATTTTCCCGGAAGAAGAAGTAGGTAAAGTTCCCAATATCATAAGATGACACAAAATTTGGTTCTGAAAATAACAGAAGGAAAGATCATTTATTGCCTTCTTGTGATGTATGCACTCATACTAACATGGAAGTTGGATTTATCTTCAAGCATTGTATTTAGATAAACACACATTTTAATATTCTTTAGGGATATGGCAGCATAACATCTGAATAGGCCAGCTCATGTCCAGTTGGGATTTGAGATACATGACCATGATACACTGGGGTTGGCTGGGTAGAGTTAATTTCTTTCATAGTAGCTAGCATGGCACTGTGGTTTGGATTTATGCTGGGAACACTGCTGGTAATTCAGGGATTTTTTTGTTATTGTTGAGCAGCATTTACACAGAGCCAAAGCCTTTTCCTTCTCACACCACCTCACTAGCACAAAAGTCAGCTGAGCTGCCATCTGGGGCCAAACCACGACACGTGGCCTGACAGGTTTTGCTCTAGGTGTTTATAGAACAAGACTGCGCTGGGCAAACTTGGCCCAGCTCACTGTATTCCACCATCAGGAGTGTCTCGGAGTTTTCATTCTTCACATAAGGGCACAGTGAATTCTTACAATGTAATTGCTTTATCTTTTAACTCTGTTTCTGCTTTGCCACCATTCCATTACTCCAGATGAGCAGGATAACAGGTGGTAATTGATGGTGAGTAAAAATGTGCTCAGAGGCAGTAATTAAAAGAAAAGAGAACTACACAAGAATATTTGATGGTAGGATAACTGCATTTCAATCCTATCTTGCTGAATGCTTTTAGAGCATTACAGATTTCTTCTTATTAAAAAAAAATATTTAAAACTAATCAAAAAACTCATCAAAAAACTGATCAAAAACCTGATGGTGATGAAGGAGAAATTAAAGAATATGTAAGAAATAATCTGGAAAGCAAGAGATGACAATACTTCTTGAAAGGAAAGGAAAAAAAGGAACAGTGGATAGCAAAGACAAACATGTGGTCCATTTCCCGTAAGGATTACTAGAACTGAGGAAAGTCCACGACCTTAGAAGAGGCTGACAACTTGACAAGTTCTTAAAGGAAATATAAATTCGATACACAGATTTGTGAAGAAGAGCCCTACTTGTGCAAGGAACCATTCTACAACACTGAAACCTCTGAAAAACAAGAAAACTTTTTGTTTCTCATTTCCAAATTTTATTCTGAAGTGGGAAAGCAAATTGAAAAACTGTTTTAAAAACATCTGTTGTGAGGAAGAACTTCAAATAAAATTAATAGATGAACATTTTTTGACAGCACTAATGTATGGAAAAAGGTTGCTGCAATTCAGTGTAAGAATTATGCAGGAGTATCTCAAACCTATCATAACTTTGGAGGGGGCACTAGAAAAGCAAGCAAGGTGGCACTGCCTCACAGCAGTCCAAACTGTCAGAAAACTCTTTTTCAAAGACAGACCAGATCCCAGCTAATGTGGCCTCTTGTGCTGCTTCCATCTCTATCTGCTGTGCTGAGAGTTCCCAGGGCAGGTTTTTGGCAGTAGTGATTATGAGCTGCCTCAGATGTATGAAGCTGAGCAGGTCCAACAGTGCTCTCACTCCTCCCTGTAACTTTTACCCTCTATTTTATGAAGTGCTTCCTTGACAGCAGTCTGGAGCACACCACATTTTTTCCACATTCAGAGCTGCACAGGTATTTTGCTGGCAGATCACAACCCAACAATTTTAAGAACATGGTGGTGCCCTGAGTCTTCATAAGTTACATACTAACAGTGTATTTGTCTTTAAAAAAAAAGAATAAAAAAGGCAAAATAGTTGGACAAGACTCATATCATAAGAAATAAAATTATACTGACAATATACAAAGAACTAAGCCATTAGTAATGTTAACCCTATTAGAACCTTAAATCTTCATTTCACATCTGTGAAAAACTTTCATTACAATAGAGATTTTGGTTCAAAAGCTTCAAAAACATACTGTGCAAATACTCAGAATCAATTTGATCCACCCACAAAAAAATATTTTGTACAAACATTAAAAAAAGGAAGCCCTGCCTTGCCATCAGGCCTGAAGATAGTTCTTACTGGAGGCCCACTGATATAAAAAGGTCTCTATATTGGCACCACAGAATCTCACTGAGAGTTAAAAAAAAAACACTCTTGGAAGCACTCAGCGTAAGGATTGATGAATTGAAAAAATAAAACAAACTTCACTAAATATAGAAGTAAAAATAATATGAAATGCATTCAGAGTATTCGGGGTTCTTGAAAATCCATGTCAACCTTTCAAAAGACAGCATTTTAAAGTTGCACTGATAATCATAATACATATATATAAAAATACCTAGTACTCATATTTCATTGTTTCAAAACTGAGAAACAATATATACATCTGCAAACACCTATACTTTATTGATTACAAACTGATGAAATTTTGACCTGCTGTTGAAACTTGTGAAATCTGCTTTCATTTGCATGAAATGTAATAATCTCAGAGTTACCTTAGGGAATTCAGTGGATATGGAAGGATTATCATGTCAGACTTCATTTCATTCTCTCTTTGGGAAAAATGAACAGGGTCACTTCAAAACTTCAGAGGAAAAAGTAGCTCCTCAGCTAGGAAAAATCAGTTCTTATGTGTCCAACTATTGTGCTGTGAAAAGCTATTTGTTGACATGGAAGCTTTATCACGTAAGATTTTAATGCAGCAAATGAAGTGAATCTCTTGTTTCATGCTGACTTTGCAAATAGCTCCTGGAAGGGCAAATACATCTCATTTCTGATTTATCATATCAACACAACATGTACAAGGATTCTGGTATGTGGCACAATACAGCTAGTGTGAGAATGTCAACCTGTAATAATGTCTCAAGTATTATATATGACCTCTGTAGGGTTCTTTATATACTCAATTTATTGACATATCAGGCTGACTAGACTTTCCCAAATTAAATGGAGCCAGTGTAATCAGGAAAGCAAGAAAATGACTGTTGATGTGACCCAAAACATATCCTCAGTGTACATCACGGAGCAGTGCTACACAGAGCACAAACCCAAGCACTGAAAGCACTGGGTGGCTGGTTAGTACTGCCCTTGGGCTAACACACTGCTGCTTCTGAAGTGTGCTCACTCAGCACAAATCCTGGGAATTTCTACACTTTCCTTCATAAAGCAGTGTGAGGACTGCCCAAGAAGGATGTTTCCCCAGACTCTTCTCAGTTACTGCAAAAAAGACTATTCAACCATACGAAGCCAAGATAGTGCCTCAACCAGAAAAAATATGATTGCTTTTCTGAAGGTTGGAGACAAACCAACATTTTCTGGGGAGCACAGTCTCTGTTCTTAATTAGTGTGAAAGCACTTAACAGGAAGACACAATGAGTTCCTTTAGATTATCCTCCCTTTCCACCTGCCAAAGGTGTCGTGCATAAGCTTATTTCCTGGGCGTTTTTTATTAAGTGGTGTGGATGCACTCTGAGGGGTAAAAGGATGAGATGAACTGTACAGGAATTTATCTGTGGCTAAAAATGGGAAACAGTAGCATAAAAGAGCTCCCTGAGAGCACCTGAGGTAGTCTTGGCCTCTTCTTGCTGAACTTAGGAGCAAGCAAGTACAATTGTACTCTTTAATCCACATAACTTCACTTCTGAAGCAATCTAACATGGCTTAATTTGCATAGTTAGTGGATGCTACTGCTTCCAGAGTGAATCAAATGACAGGAAATTATCTAAATTTCTTTAAGGAGGTAAGAGCAATTAACCTTAAGGATTTAAAGGTCCAAAGCTACTCTAAGCAAGTAAGAGTTATGCTTTCCACTGACTGTCCCTGTGAAATGTGACCACTCACATCTGAAGTGCAAAACATTCAAAGACCAAATCAAATATGAAATTAACCCCAGAAATATTAAAAGAAAGTTAAAATATTATATTTTTTCTGATTTAGACAAAGACCAGATTATATATGTATATATGCACAAAAAATAAGACACACACACAAAGATATATGAATATATAATATATTAAAGATCTTTGGAGTCTAGATACTGCTCTAATGTTGAATGACATCTCTCTGTTCACTGACCTCACTACATGAATTAATCACACCACACTGCTGATCTCACCCATTTCTTCCAAATAATTGCATTCTGCCAAATGCTTAATAGCATTAAATTGTAGAAAGATGCATTTGAAGTTTTTTGAATAAACTTCATATTTCAGCTAGAAATACTCTTCAAAATGGACATTTAAAATAATGGAAAGAATTTAAGCTTCGGATGTGCCAGTCTTTATTATTTCCTTTCATCTTGTTAACATAATAAAAAAAACTCCAGTTGCAGCTGCATTCTGCCATCTCTGTATATTTATTAAATATATTCATTTAGTTGTGGCCCTTTGCAACTGTTGGAAAATAAGTACAGACCTTGCATTAGTCTGATCAAGGCATCACTGCTCATGAAGGTTTAGGGATAAATTTTAATCACAAAGTAAAATTTTCCTACAGCACTACATGTCTCAAAAGTAATATATAACTTGTGGTCATCACAGCTATATCAATCCTCAGGAGCTGAACTGTAAAATGTTAAGTCCTGTATGAAACTGCTGGAAATGGTTTATTAATAGTTATATTTTCTCTGTGTTTTACAGTTACAGATGCATGTTAAAAATCCCAACTTGCCACAGAGTAGCTGGCTATTTCCTAGTTTCAACTATTTCCTTTGCAATGCCTTAGCTCTCCATGATTTCTTTTACATTCTTTTCCTTTTGCTAAACTGAAAATTTTATAGGTATGGAAGAGCAAGGACAGCAAAATACACTAAAACTGTGTATCCCAGACATTTTTTCCAATCTTCTCTTATATTGCTGATAGATTTTATAATACAATTCAGCATAATCATAAAAGTGGATACTCACTCATTACTTTTTTATTGATGTACTCTAATAAATTATGAAATACAATTATTTATTTTCTGAAAAATTGTTTTCAAATATGGTATTACAAAATTTATTGTATTATTTCCTGTTGTTATTTTAACCAAAGCTTCATTTTCAAGGTAAAGTGTTCTTACATGGCATAATACTTTGCAATTTATTATATCGTTTTGCTGGTGCAAATTTGCCAATGACAAGCTTAGTCACAGCAGCCATTCTGTACTCTAACCTAATACTTACTTCAAAGCCCTTCAAAGTGACACCTGGAATTCCGTGGATTTTGTCACCTATATTCACTGGATAGACACCTAGCAAAGCTGTGTACGCAAGGGCAGGGAGGTAAGGGTGAAAAATACATAGGGATTTCATTAATTCATTCAAAACATCTAGAGAATGGGGATCTAGCAAAAGATACAAAAGTTTGGATGGTTACTTAAAATTGAATCCAGAATTCCACACACACAGGAATATACTGTTCTTTAAGGAGATTTTGCCAACAAGCTGCTATGGTATTGAATGAAAACCCAATTATAATGGCTTACCCATTTCTATACAAACATTTTCACTGCCATTATTTTTCTGTCCTAGTTTTGCAGGGTGACAAGTAAATGACTTTCCCTGCAGACTTGTCCATTTGGTTTGCATGGCCAAGCTTTGGTGACGGGGCCCTACACGGGTGACTTCTATGAGAAGCTACCACGAGCTTTCCCCATGTCCAGCTCCACCAGTCTCTGGCAGCTCCAACATATGGACCTGCTGCTGGCCAAGCCTGGCCAATTAGAAATGGTTGTAACACCTCTGTGATAACAGATTTAAGTAAGAACAGTTATTGCGTAGCTGTAGTTGTGGCCACAGAAGAGAGGAGTCAAAGAATGTGAGAGAAGCAGCCCTGCAGACACCAAGGTCAGTAAAGGAGGGGCAGGAGGTGCTCCAGGTGCCAGAGCTGAGATTCCCCTCCAGCTGGAGGTGAAGACCGTGGTGAAGCAGCTGTGCCCCTGCAGCCCATGGAGTTCCATGGGGATGCAGAAATCCACCTGCAGCCTGTGGAAGAGCCCCATGATGGCGTGGGTGGATACCTGGGAGGAGGCTGTGACCCCGTGGAAGGCCCATGGACAGAGGAGCCCACGGTGGAGCAGCCTGTCCTTGAAGGACCACACCCTGTGGAAGAGTGACCCACACTGCAGCAGTCTGGGGAGGACTGTTTCTTGGGTGGACTCACACTGGAGAAGTTCATGGAGAACTGTCTTGTGGCAGGAACCCCACGGTGCAGCAGGGAACCGACCCCTCTCCTTGAGCAGAGGGAGAGGCCATGGGTGATGAACTACCCATAACTCCCATTCCCTGTCTCCCTGCACCGCTGGGGTAGGAGGAAGAGCTCGGAAAGAAGGAGCCATGGGGGGGGAAGGTAGAGAGTTTTATTTTACTTTTTCATTATCCTGAAATGATTATTTTACTTTTTTATTTTATTATTTTATTTTACGTTTCATTATCCTGAAATGCTCTGATCTTGTTAGCAATTCATATCTCTAATTAGAGCTCATGTTTAGCCCATGATGATATTTGGTGAGTGATTTTTCCCCATCCTTAACTCAGGAACCCTTTGTTATATTTTCTTTCCCCCATCCAGCTGTGGAGGGGAGTGACAGAGAGGTTTTGCTGGTGAGTGCCTGGAATACAGACAGCATTAACCATTACAACCTGGTCCTCTTTTCCTTTTTCTTTTTTTCCTTTTTCTATTTTTTTCATAACAGAAAGGAACCCAATATCATAATCATCCTCCTCCTCCTTCACCTTAAGGCTTGGTATGTCTGCTGTTGAAATTCCATCTCTGCCTCCAATATTTCTGTCACAGAATCACAGAATGAGCCAGGTTAGAAGGGTCATGTCCCCATCCTCCCTGCTCAAATTGGATCATCCTGAAGTATATTGGTCAGGATTGTGTCCAGGCTGTTCCTGAATAGGCTGTTCATCCATCCCAGTGGATGAAACTCCACAACATCTCTGGGTAATGTGTTCCAGTGCACAGTAAAGACATTATTCCTCATATTAAGGTAACCTTTCAGTCCCCTCCTTTCTTTGATAAATGCTGGTTTTCATGTGTTCATATTCCCTGACATTTGAAATTCTCCACCTTCCCCTGACTGAGATACATTTCAGTCCTAAGTTCTTTCATTCTCTCATGGTCATTGTGTATCATAGTTTTGTGCATTAATGAGGCTCACGCTCCTCTTGTGCCTCTCCACAGCTGGGAACAGATGATCTGCTTGCAGAAGTGTCCTCCTTCCTCATTCAGCCTCTCTGATTGGCACCTGACATAAGCAGGCCAGATGAGATACGAAAGACCAAGCTCTGTCTTCAATATGCTCCTCGTGTTCTCAATAAATGGTAGCTGGACCTTGCTGTTTTACCTAGGGTAGGTAAGAAGTAAAAATATCCTAACTCCATGGCGAGTGCTTGCTGTCTACCATTTCAAACAGGTAAAAAAATACTATGAAGGTGTTTTGTAATAACTTAGTCAGTCACTGGAAAAAGGAAGTCAGGGAAGGCACTTCCACCTCACACCAACTTACTGCTCTCCTACTGTCACTGCTATCAGGGAGAAGATGTATGAATTTGAAAGGAAAAACACAGCTTAACTCCTCAAATCTTTCTTCTGGTAGCTGCTCCAGTGAAGAAGCCTAAAGACGGGTTTCAAAAACAGCAGCTATTTTCTCTCCTATTTTAGCATATTGGCAAAAGTAATGATATACACAAAAGAAAATAACCAATCTTATGGGTGGCACAACAAAAGAAATTTAATTATTTATCTTCTTGCAAAATAAGCAAAACTGACAGAATATGCCTTTCATATTTTCAGTCAGGACTCTTATCTGAAAGAGTACATTGCACATTCAAGCACACACTGGTTTTGAGTTACATGAAATATTACATAATAAAGAAAAGCCTGCACTAGGTAATTACAAGGCTTTTTATTAAAACCCAGAAAAATGAAAGGATAACACTGAATTATTATAGCCATTTCCATTAATCCTTAAAAACAAAATTGAAAGAATTAATTTTTATTCTTATATCATAAATTCTCTCTACACATTCTACTAGTAGCAAAAGTTATAATAAAAATCTGCTAACAAACAATAATAGGCATCAATTCAGAGCTGTATTTAATCCCACTAACCAAACTACCTTTGTAAGAATTTTACTCTTACTATTACTTGTGAAAACTAAAAGTATCAGCTCTGGATTAATCATCTTTTTATTAGTGTTTTTAAGACAGCAATCTCAGAAGAAAAACTTTAGTAAGAGCATCTAATAACCAAATGCTTAGGACAGCAAGAGGAAAAATGGTAATATTATGTCTACCAGTAAAGCAGAACAATCCAAGAACTCATCTCCTCAAAGGGAAAGGCTTCTGATTTGGAGAAGATCAGATTTTATTTTATTTTATTTTATTTTATTTTATTTTATTTTATTTTATTTTATTTTATT